>QTSX02003709.1:0-202391 GCA_014839935.2 Entomophthora muscae
ACTGGCCATCCACAACATTTGTAATGTGTACAGAGAGTTTGAAGTTCCTAAGCGCTCCCCCCAGAACTTCCTAATTATGTCTGTAAAGGGCGGCCCTGGTTATGTTGCTGACAACTACATATTCAATTGCAGCAACCAAAAGCGGCAAAGTAAAAGCAAGCACTTTGTCTGTGAAGATAAGGTTTTTGGGGCCGGCTAAACACTGAGGGCTGGGAGCAGGTAACTGCCAAGAAGGGGGAGCACTTGTGAGCCCCCCAATCACCTGATTGCTTGGATGCTGAAGTAGTATCTAGTTCAAGTAATCCCCACCTCCTCTCACCTCCAGGCATCTGATCTGGCCATAAAGGTCTTGCAGCATTTAAATTCCAACAATCTCAAGTTGGTGCCAACTCAAGTGCAGTTGGTCAAATTTATCAGCAATAAGCAGATCACCGCTAATCTCCCTCCACCCAAGACCTTGGACAACTTATCAGAGCTTATGCACACTCACAAGTTCATACATTGTGACCGTACTATAGTCACATTGTGCTGTGGTTTCATAAAGAGGTTGAATTGTGATGAATTTCATAGGTTGAAATTCAAAACAAAAGGATTGGCCTTGGAGAGAATTTCCAGTATAATAATGAATTACCCAGGAATCAATTAGGTTGTACTAATGTAGAGCTTAAATAAATAATCTGAACAATTCAGATTGTGAGACTAGGTGTCTTAAACTGATTAATTAAATGGGAAGGTTAATTAATATATATACCCTGGAATATGATTAATGTGGATTTAATCATAGGGCCAAAATGCACTTGAGTGTGTTAAGTAAAGACTTGTTGTCTTCAAACAGATCAATTAACTGGGAAGGTTAATTAATATTCTGGAATATAATTAATGAGTATTTAATTATATTGTTTAATTGTCTTGACTGTGTCAAGAAGTTTGGTTAAGCTTAGCCAAAAGTAAACTCCTTAATTGTGGTTTAAAAGCGCCATTTTGGCAAATTAATTAGGTTAGAAGCGCCGCTGCGCCGCCTAATTGATTTGTAAAGCGCCAAGGCACCACCCAGTGAATGTTTCAGGCGCTGCCTGGGAAAGTTCCTGGGCGCCGCAGTGGCGCCTGGTTGAGTTTCAGAGCGTTTTAGTGGGTTTTAAGGCAAAAACCATTAAATGCAAAAATAATTAAATATAGACAATGGTGTCTGTACTTTCATTATTGATCAGCTGGTTCCCAGTTAGAACAAGGGTAGCTTGGATCAGGAATACATATATTCCATAGGGTTTTGGCGCCAGAAGTCTGGAATGCTTTAAGACAAAGCAATACATTTCCACAGAAGGAATCAGGTGATTCTGGAATGTATTATGGCACATTCTTATATGTTAAGAGTGTGAAGATCTTTTTGGTAAAGATCTGGATTGTATGACGCTGTTATGTCATAAACCATGTGATAGGAATCCAGGTGTGATTCTGGAACTGGAGGGGTTTTCAGCCAAATGTACCCCAATTGGTGTATAATGAAAACATGATAATAATTAATAAAAAATGATAATTATGTGTGACAATGGTTGCTTTCCCCTCAATCTTTTTATGTTTATATTTTTGGCTTTTAACTGAAATAAGACTACCATGGAATAAAAGAGATGGTCTGCAGCTAAAACTATTGGAAGCAAAAAATGTGGAAGTGATCACCAGATGGCAACAAGTTTAACGCCAAGATTGCTTGCCTGGAATTCAAGCTCATAAAAGCTTACATAAAGGATTCCCTGTCAAACCATAAAAGAGTCAAAACAGGATAATGAAGAAGCAAGCATGAATTTCCTGGATCTGTCACATGCAGCTTCCAAGTGGGGAGTTTTTCCTCCTCCATGATAATGGTTCCAGCAGCAAAGACCTAATAATCTGCTATGCAACTCAGCAGAACCTGCTAGAGTTGAAAAGGGTGTCAACCTGGTTAGTTGATGGTACCTTTGCCACTTGCCCCTGGATGTTCAAACAGCTCTGGATGATCCATGCCCAGATTGACATCCAGGTGATTCCACTTGCTTTCTTCCTCCTCCCTAGGGCCACTGAGGCCATTTACACCCGTATATTATCAATCCTTTGTAGCGCTCTTGCCCTCCTTCCCCCCAACAACAACAATGATGCCAAGAATACTCCCCCAAACACCCGCACAAACCCTCCTGCCGCTGACAAGGACCAGCCACCCTGGACTCAGAGGAAAAGGTAAGGCTAAAAGCTCTTAGGCCTCACATGTGCATAATGGACTTTGAGCCTGCTCAGATCAATGCTTTTGAGCAGATGTTTAGCTGGGAGGTGCAGGGGTGCCACTTCCACTTATGCCAAGCAGTTGCTTGCAATGTGCAGGCCCATGCCAAGCTTAGTAGGTTGAGCCGGAGGGACACTTTGGACACCTGCAAATGTGAGCTAGCACAATTTAGTGCCTTGGCTTTTTTAAAACCAGAGCACACTGTGCAGGGGTTTGAGGTTCTCTCAAAGGATCCTTAAATAGCAAAGCATCCAGAGTTCAAGCCTTTCCTCAAGTACTTTGAGCCCCAGTGGATTGAGAAGGTTGTCACACAGAGGCAAGGCAAGGCCAGAGCCAAGGCTAGTTGGAATGTGAACCAGGAGGCAGTGAATGGTGAGCTCAAGACCATTTTGGTGATAGAGAATTATCACAAACATCTCAAGGCCAACTTTGGGCTTCACCTGAAGTTTAACAAGCTCTTCTCTCTTCTGCAGTACAAGCAGGAGAAAACCATCTCCAAGCTGCATGACTTGGCCAACTGCGTCCCCCCACTAAGCCTACAACCTGCTCCACCCTCTTCACCAAAGCCATTCAGGGTGCAGCTAAGCAAAAATACAAGGCCTATGAGTTTAAGAAGCAGCTTGAGCTTATTGCCACTTCCCTCCTGGAAGGGGTTAAAATGAAAAAGGGGAAGAAGTGTGAAGAGTAAACTTGCTTGCTTGCTCCTATGGTTTTAACTTTTAACTTTTTTAGCTTTAATTTTTACTTTTTAGTTTTAATTTTTCTATTTTTTGATTTGATTAGATAGTACTAATTTTTTATGTATATATGGTAATTTTGAGATGAATAGTTATAGTTGAAAGTGATTGAAATATCTTAATTTTTGTTAATTTACTAGTAAAACATAAGTTATTCACATTTGTAGTTATATGAACTATATCAAAAAAACATTAAGATTTCTTCATATTTTGCATAACTTCTATTGTTGTGTTTATGTAACTTTTTGGGCTATTGGAATTTTAGTTTTTATGGTAATCAAAAATATTTTTATAATAAAGAGTGTAAATTACATAGTAAAATGAGAAATAATTGCTTATTTATCCTTATTTCTATTTATTAAGGTACTGTTTTATTGCATTTTTGAGCTCTCTGGGGTTACTTTAGTATAACATAGCTTTATAGCTTAATTTCTTTATGTTAAGAGCTTTCAGAACATCAAGATCTGTTAATTAAAAAAGTGTCAATTTTCAGTTGTTGATCAGGGAAAAAGCTGAATTCTAATTTTACTATAGTGTCAAGCACAAGGGAGTCTATCACCAGGGAGTCAATTTTACCACAGTTGCCGTTTTTATTAAAGTTTAACTTAGCTGTGAGAATAAAATTAGTAATTACATCAAGGTTTTTATATCATAAAGATTAAATAAGATTATTGATAAAAGTGATGTAATTCTATAAACTTATTGGTAAGAAAATTAATAAAAAGGTTTTAAAGTGCAAAGTATCACTGATAAATTGGAAACCAATTGATTTTTTAAATGATAATTCATGTGTTGGCTATACAGAACTTTATTATATTTGATCTAAATTATCAATTAGATCCAGGGCTATATGCATACACTTTTAAATGACTCTGGCAATATTGAGTTTGTTAAAAACATCTGATCAGATGCTTAGAAACCCAAATCCTAATCATGCTGCTATGATAACATAGAAATAGGGTATAATAATGCATCACCAAAAGAAAAGGCTATATACATCATTTGAAATATACTGTAGATCCAGAACCTAAAGGTAAAAATGCGGGATTGTCAAATTATTTTGTGTGAACTCACCAACTTACTGAAATATTTTTCATCCTTTCATATAAAAAAGTAAGTTGTTCTGGGATGAAAATTACTCTCTAAGTTGGTGAGTTCACACAAAATAATTTGACAATCCCGCATTTTTACATTTAGGTTCTGAATTTACAGTATAGAAATAGTTACTCTCATTAAACCAAAATAAATTTGATTTATACATTTGTTTATTTAACATATTCCCCTATTTTACACTTGTTTTATCTATTAATGAAAGCCCAGTGATTGACCAGCTCTTGGTGAACCCAGATGTCTATCCCAAGACATCAAATATGTCCATCCATACTACTACTGTCAACCTGATGTACCTTTTAACCCAATCTATTTAACTGAATATATACCTAATCTGGATCACAAATAGTGGACCCACAAGTTTATCCTAAGAAATATCAGGCCTATTATTATATAAAGCCATAGAAAATTACAATATAAATAAGTCAGTTAAGTCTAACCCCTTCATTCTTAGAGAGAAATAAATATTGCTATGACCACCTAGTTCTTACAACCACCAGCCACCCAAAGCCAACAGAACTGCCCCTATAAAGTCAGGATCTGTTGGTCATAACAAGCAGATCCTGGGTCTGCTCTACAGCATCTGGGCATTGAAAACTTACAGGAAAGGTACCTTCCTATTCAGATGATTTATGACCCATCTTTTGGTGGTTATGCCTCTGCCCAGTACTATTCCTTCACCTCGTAGATTGGCCAAGAATTGTGATCTCCTGACAAAATTATAGTGAACACACTGCTTTATGCGGGGCTTGATCCTTCAGAATGATCAAATTTAAAGACCTGAAAATTTATTTTCCTTGCAGCTTTTAGCAAGCGCAGCTTCATAATCCTAATTCATTTTTAACCTTGGGTTTGATTTTTAATACCCCAAGAAGTTTCATGATTATGGGAAGTGGACGATATCCCTTTATAATTCAGCTTGTTACCTTGGGAACCCAGGGCTGGTTATCAAGGTCAAAAAAATTCACAAGCGTTCTATTTTCATATAAATATATAAAATTATACTTTTTGGATATAGATGTTACAAAGATGTAAAAATTGACAAAACAATGATGAAATTGGAGTTTTTTGCCTGCTGCTATAGCAATTTCCAACTGGAAATGATTTGGATTGGAAGAGATGTGTAGCATTTTGCATGGTTTCTTAAAGCAATTGTAGGGTTAAAGAAATTAAGGTTATGCTTAAAAAAGAAATAAACATAGCTAGTTGTGGTAAAGGGGTAATAGTGGACTTTCACAAGACAACATTTCCACAGTTTCCTATTTTGCAAAATTGGACTGCAGTTACTTATATTTTAAGTAAATTGGCCCACAATGGTATCATATATTGACATATTATATGGTATAATTAATAAGTGTAGCACTAAGCACTTTTTAAATTTTGCTTGATTTTTATTAATTAAATCTCAGGGATATATTCATTATAAAAATCTTTTGCTTTGGCAAGTGATAGGGCTGTAAACACCATATAATCTCAATCTGGCCCTTTTAATGACAAGAGTGAACCTCTGGGCGTAAATTTGGGGCAGGGAATAAAAATAAAATCAATGTTAAGAATAATTTGTACATTTTTAGACACTTATTTTAGAGATTTAAATTTGATTTTAAAGTTTTTTCATATATATAGAAAATCATTTTAAATTAGTCTATTTTAAAGACAAAAATACATGTTTGAGCTTGTTGGATTGAGCTTCAGGAAGAATATCATACTTGGCTTGAGCATATTCAGTTATAAGCAAAAGCTGAGCAACAAGTTCAGGATTGCATTCATGGACTTCAGCCAAGAAGAGCTTAGCGTAATCAAGTCCCTCATTGTCAAATGTTTCAGGTAAGGCGACAGTAAAGTAGTGGATGAAACTGGCGAATTCAGGATGCTTGGTGAAGATCCAATCAATCTTTTCAACCGATTTCTCTTTAAGCTCCTTGTTCTTACCCAATTCTTTGATGAGCTTGCGGAATTCCGCCTTTGTCATGTCGATGGAATCAGGGTTGGTTTTCTCGGATATATGGGACTTTATCGCGTTGTTAAACCAAATCTTGGTTCTTGAGATAGCAGTGATGATGTCCGCTTTAGCTTCTTTCTCGGGGATGCTGAGGCCCTCTAGGCTGAAGGAGACCTTCTCGTTGACAAGGAGGTTTTTGATGTTGTCGGGTTTAACCAAGTTGGGCCATACTTTGGCTAGATCTGCCTTTGAAAACTCCGTGTTCTTTGCAAAGTTGAAGTCAACGAGCATCTGGAGCGTCTCTGTTTTGGTATATAAATCAGTGAGAGCATCAGTCGGGAGGGCTTTGGCAAAAGAAGGAGTGGCAAAGTAAAGAAGAGTAAGGAAGCGCATGAGGTTCAAATAAGTACCTGGGGTCGCTTATATACATAATGTGTTATAATTAAAATAGGTATGCTGTGAAATCGGCCTAGAGTTCGAGTTGCAGATCATCAAATGATTTTCACTCTGTGGCTCTCACAAGCAATAGGGGTTGTGTTAGTTTATTTAGATTTAAGAATATATGGACTTATTTGGATTTTTGCTGGAATGCTGTTCAACGAGCATCAAGTTGCAAATCAAATAGCATATAATTTAAATCAAACTTGTGTTTTAACTGACAAGGTGGATGAATTAAAAGATAAATCACTTTTAAAAAACTACTTTAAATAATATTAAATTGCCGCATCCATACAATGGCTGTAGATCGGTAACGGCTGAATATTTTTCATCAATTCAGTACAAAATATATTCTACAAAGGATTTGTAGATCAATCCAACTTGCTGCGGAAGTGTTTTAACTTCCGCCAGTGCCTCACATTGCGATATACAAGTGACAGTGCTTAAATCAGCCCAAGGCCTCAAACCAAAATCGTATTCGATTGGCTCAAATCACATTCTTCAACCTTACCAAACCCAAGTATTATTCCGCAAAGGCATTATGATTCACATCAGGATGGCTAAAAACTGGACAATTTATTTGATTAACACCAGTAGAGAAAGATGATCCACCGGATTCGAAGCTGGTGCTATTGTTCCCTAAACAAAAAGGTCGATTATCCCTCTTGGCAAATACTTATAAAATCACGATATAAAGGACAAAAAATAAAGTTGATTAGAAGAGCTATGCTATTTTTTAAAGATCAAGTATCCCACAGCAATATAGCTCAAGGATTATTTGTAAAGGTGATTAACTTCAAAGGCTACATGATTTAAAGTTTTATTTGAACTAAAGTTTTAATAATTTTTGGCTTAAAAATTATCAGAAAACTGCCTACCATGGTATTACAACATCTGACGCGGGAGAAATCCCAAGTATTCCAATGTTAGGAAAGCTCAGGAGAGCCTGTGGATTTGGCATAACCTATAGCCCAGAAGGATTTTCTGTAAGCATTAAAAAGAAAGATGTCTAACAGGGCCCGCTGCCTGGATGCAATGAGACCTATTTCCTAATTCTTGTTAAAGGTTCATATTTTGTCTATATATTTTAATATGAGAATTTATAATGTATTACAACAACATCATCTTTTGCTCTTCCACTATAGTGCAATTGGAATAAAGATTTGGAGATAGGGTAGACTACACCTCATTGTAAGTCTAAAAGGAACAGGATAGAAATATCAGTCTTTATTCATATAGACTGACATTGAGGCTGACCTGGCTGCCTACATTCTTTCCAAAGTTAACTGATAATACTAGGATAGAGACTGAAGTAGCATAAGGGAAAAGCAGAAAGTGGAACAACCTTGAGAGATAGATTTTAGAAATTAAGCTTGTTTTGCTGGCTTTCACAGCATCTGTGTTCTTCTTGACACACCTTACAACTGAACCCTTTAATCAAACATACTCAGTTGTCTACCTGGGTCACTACTCAAGGCTAGGTATCTAGAGTATGGCTAATATTTAGTGGAGATGATTCTTTCAATCTAATCAGAGCAATTCTAATATAATATGTCTCTGGACCTTTTATCTTAGAGTTGTTGGCATGTTAGCCAAATCCATGGTGGACCTTTATAGATGCAATGCAGGTGAACAATTCATATGATGACCATCCTGTTCTAGGATATAATTAAAGTTTATAATAACAAGTAAGATGATATTCATATTTGGGAGCCTTTCAAGATGAACCTTTTTACTTGTGTGATATATCTGTACGTTCCAATAATCAATCAGAAATAGGAGTTTTTAAATACCAGGATGTGATTTGATCTAGATCTTTTGGCCTGTTTTCTGCATTCTTTTTTGAACCCATCCTTAGGCTGAATGTCTGCAATTATTTGTTGGATTAGTTAATTGGTTTATTTCCCAAAATTCTGATAAAAATAGAAAACCTTAAGCTATTGCCTATAAGCTAATGTAAACTTCTATCTCTGATAGTGTCAAGTTAACTAGTCAGCTTAAAAGGCTGCACAGTCATAGACTATAACCTTAAATTTATATCAATATATATTTAATTGCAGTTACTCTGGATAGTTTTATATATGTACCCAAATGAAAACTGGTACTTATACTGACAATCTCTTTGGTCTTTAGATGCAAGAAAAAGGGGAATATCTAATCATGCCTAAAATTACATCACTTTTAGCAGAGAAAACAGAAGAAAATTAATGAAATACAAAAGCTTTCATTTCATCCTCTTTTATTCTTGACCTCATCAACTGCTGTTATCATATTGGCTAATGATTTAGGCAAGCTGAAATTATCCTTCAGAGGAGATTTATTTTGATACAGGTTCTTTGACTTCCTCTTAACAATTTTTTAGTGTAAAGCAAAAAGCTCAATCCCACACATGCAAAAGGCTGACCTTTATGGCATCCCAAACAATCTTTGGTATATTGCCAAACACCAGCTTTCATGGATTATAGATAAAGATGATTGTTGGTTTAAAATTTCTTATCCAGTCAGATATTTTCCACATATAGTAACTCTGTAATTTTCCTGAGTAAAAATAAATTGGTCCAATAAAAATACCCATCACAGGTATTTTAGAGGGGAAGAAAGCTTTAAGTAATACAGTTGCAATAAAAAGCATGCATAGAAGCGCCTGAGATTTTTAAACTATTCCAATATATAAAACCTGAGAAAAAAATAAAAAAGGAATAAAAGCACACTGAAATTATTTAATAATACAACAAGTATCTTTAAGAGTATTAAAGTACATAAAAAGAATAAAAGCTGGCACCTTGTATTCAAAATTATCTAGGTTATGAAATTGGGGCTAGAGAATCTTCAGAAGATAAATGTGGCCAAGACAAGAAGAATGCCTGATTTATTGGGGTCAAGTTGTCAAGCTAAGAAAAAAGTTTTATCCCTTAGAAAGATAATCAAACCACTTAAGATTGTAAATAAACTGCCAGAGATATTTATCTCAAGTCCAGGATTATAACTTGATAAAAATTCCCAGATTAGGACGTCCTAAAAAGATGCTGCTCAAGATGATTGGTCTAACGTCAGAATAGGTTTGAAAAATTAGTTTATAACTTTCAGTCAAATAGAAGAGACTATCAAAGCTACTGTGGAAATTTATATCTCTGAGGCCACTGTTTTCAATAGACTCCATGAACTGGGTACTATGGTTGTGCTTTAAGAAATAAAACATCTGATAAGACCAAAAAATAAAGCCAAAATAATGGCTTTTAATCACAAGTATATAAAATATAGCATATCCTTTTAGTAAAAGGCAGTTTGATCAGATGAGACTAAAGTTCAGCGCTGTGGAGCTCAGAAACGCCAAAAAGTCTATTGTAAAACTGATAAAGCTTACAAAGTTGACTTCTTAAAGCCCACAGTTAAAAATGACTATTAGTGTGCCATTTTTTAGGCTTTTAATACATCTAACACTGGGGAGTAATCCACCCAATCAGTGATAAGATAAATGCTGAGCTAAAGGAAGAAGATTTGTTGAAATCTTCATTTATTTATGGAGGATCTGTAAGAACTGGGCAGTTACATCTTCATGCAAGATAATTCTTCTACCCACAAATCCAAGAAAGCCTTAAATCTTTTGGATGATAAAAAGGTTTTTTTGTTTGGGTTAGCCTTCTCAGAGACCAGATTTTAGTCCCATTGAACATCTTTGTAATCTTTTTGAATCTAATTTACAAAAATTTCTGAAAACTCCACTGTGTACATTAATTTTGATGTGGCAAAAGCATTTTTGCGCTTTTTGCATTACAGTGCTACAATTATTTGAGATTATAGGACACATGGCATTTGCTTGAATACAGTAATATGTGAGAATATGAGTAGAATTATATCATAAGAGCTAGGATTGAATGAAACCATGATTACTGTCCGGAAATGGCTTCTGATTGTGCAGAAGCACTTAAGGATTAGGGAGAAGGTCAACCAGATTAAAGATATATTCCAGACAATTCAAGATTAAAAGCTTATTTTTATTGTCAGTGATTCATTCTTCTTATACCTTCTGCTAAGATTAATCCCTGGGCTGCTAGCAATGTCTTCTAGGACATTCTAACACACCCCTAATTCGGATAATTATTAATCTAGGTTTGGCGCTTATTGCATGTCAACCAATAGAATATCTTTATCTTCACCCAGCACAGGTGATAATTGCTGGAATGGAATAATTTAGTACTTCAGGATCACTTCCTACTTCTCTGGCATACTCCAGGTATAGTGCTTATTATTATGATACATATAGAGATTTGAGATAATGGGGAATCAAACCCAGTGCCTTGGCGCTTGATGTAAAAGTATTTTGGCACTTTGGCACCTAACCCAAAACCAGGTGGTGCTTGTGTATTTTTAAAGTGGCGCGGCGGCAAATCATGTATCATTTAATTGCTGCGGCAGCACTTATTATTGGCTAATTTAAGGTCCAGGTCAGCAGGCTACTGCTGATCCAATAGGCATTTGATTTATACTACCAATTTATGCTATTTGGTAGCTGCAATTTGTATCTTCAGGCTCTGTCATAATTAGCATAATTGTATTTTGTATTACTAATTTATAGATTTGGTTGTAGCAATCCCAATCCATGAGCTCTGTCATAATTGGCATCATTACTTGGTCAAAATTTCCAACAAGCATGGTAAGAGATTACTATAGAAACTTTAAACCACCTTGTCCATTATATGTCCAGAATACTTAACAATGAGATTGAAACCAAAGTCTGGCCTAAAGATTAATAAGATCATAGTATACACAGCTTTTAGATTTTTTTTACTTTATAATAAACATTCTTTTTTTAAAAATGCTCAAACTTGTATCCATTTTGTTATTTTTTCCTTATTATATATCATGCCCATGTAAAAATCTGAGGTGCATCGGCTCATGTTTTTAATAGCAGGTGTTATTGCTTAATCTATGCTCTTTTCACAAAAATTTCATGGCTGCAGAAATTTTGGGCTGGTATAGCTAAAAAACCTATATATGTAATAAAGGCAATCTAATAAAACCCGGACCATTCAATTTATCAATCAGGGACTTGGTTAATTTCTCCATTCACTACTCCTATTTTCTGCCAATCTTGAGCCTGATAAAAATCTTTTGGCTCTAATAAATATCTTTATATGCTTTCTTTTTCCTTCTTTTATAGTTACATTCATGCTTATAATTAAATTCAAACTTGATTACTTTTTTGCTAGTTTATTGCAACCAGTTTGGCTAGTCTATTTGCAACTGTGTGAAGCAATCTTGGGATTTGCTTAGGTTTTTAAAGCTACATGATGTCTTAATAACTTGCATAGTTTTACTAATATCACATAATATACCTGTCTATGTACCAGGAATTACTGATAAACAGTAATAGAACTTGTATTTTACTACTCTATTAACTGGAATGCTTTATGGTCAAGGGCTGAAATATTTTCAGTGATAAATATGAGCTTAATATTGGGTCTCAATATTTCTGTATCATTTTATATTGTAACATCCTCTACCCTGATCTTTTATAAAGTTTCTGGTGGCTACCTACACAAATGAACTGTTTCTTGCTATTCCTCATAATATGAGTGGCTGTTTTGATATATTAGCACTTATGGCCTTCCAAGGTTGTGTAGGGTGAACCAGCTGTAGCTTTGCTCTTATTGATCTGAACATATGGTAACTGTTGGTTTGTACTCCTTTAAATGACTCAGGTGACTCTAGGTAGTTGTACTGGTTTTAAAGGGTATTTATAATCATTTCAAAAATAACCTTCTATTTTAAGAAGACATAAGGTAGGTAATTTCTTTTCTAAATTGACTTCACTTAAAGTTTCTTATATTAGTAGTGCATTATTTGGCTACTAATAATTAATCAAGTTGTGTATTATACAACATATACTAGCTAATTTGATTTGATATAAAATTGAGAATTAAATGACCAATAATTGCCATTTGGTTTGCAGTTTCAAAAGATATTGAAAATTGTGTAGTTACAATCTGATTTTTTGGCCTTATCAGTTTGGTAGTGGAACCATACTGCTAACTTAATCCATGGGATGAGGAGGTCACAATAGACCTGACCAGCTAATGATTGTAAAGCGTACAATTGGTAGTTAATATAAATAAACTAGCAATTATAAAAGGGTATAATTTTCATATTTAATGATAAACTGGCTATTTTATGGTTTAATTGATACTTTTAAGCTTTTTGAAATGGTGATGTTATAGCATGTACTATCCAAGATCTAATGAAAATTATTATCCTGATTCTTTGTGGTCAATCAGTGTTATCTCACACAATGCATCTCACAACAAAACTGTACAGAAAAGTCTCACTGGTAGTCAAATACAATATATTTCAGTACATTGGTGTTTTTTAAGCAATTTAAGCTAAATTTCACTATAAATCAGGAGTGTGGGCTCCAAAATTGAAAATTAAAAACAATGGAAGTTGGCTTTGTTTTTTTTCTGTTACTTAAAAAACAAATTAAGTGTAATTTATATAAAAATATACTATTAAAATTAAACCACCAGTGCTTGACTCTCTAAAGGTAAAAGTGGTCAAGTTGACACTTTTTAAGACAAAAATTAATTTTATTGATATAAAAACAACTGCAAATATATAATTTTATTGTTTACTATTGTATATTTATTATTTGTATCCACAGTTGTAAAGTAGGCTCACAAGCACTACTATACTATATTTAGTTGTATATACATCAAACAAACACACTTTTAGGAATATTATTTCCCCCCTCCTAAACCCTGGTCAAGACTGCCTACATGCTGTCATTCCTGAAGACCAGGGGGCTGCTACCAATGTTTTAGGGATTATTTTTCTCTGATTCAAACTGCAGATGCTATTAAAATTGAAGAATTCAGAGCTGACCTGTCAATGGTGGAGCCCACTAAAGAAAACAATCAATTGCCTAATGGAGGCAAAGAAGCCCCATCATTAGTCAGATAAGCCTGATATCTTCTCTGATACCCAATCAGAATCACACCCTTGAAGGAAGCGCAGATCAGCAGACTGCCCCCAGAGTTTGTTCCATAACAGAAGAGTTTTGCTACCCTTCTCAAAGATTCAGCTAATGAACGCCTGTCTTGCGCCAGTGCCATTTTTCTGTCTCCAAACCCAGGCTACATGTACATTCAAATTTCAATTCCTGATTAACTCAATCCTGTCTGTTAGGATAAAAGTCTGGTAGTGGGGTAATATATGAACCCTTAGACCCTTCCCCAGAATTAATCACTATTTTTGATATAAAGGTTATGAGATATTATTTTTCCTAATTATTGACATATTTTATATTAGTACTATTCAAGTTCAACTCAAATTCTTCCAGCCTGCCTGCTCTGACACCAACAAGTTTATGTCCACAGGTGCCCCTTACAATTGGCAACTGTGGGGAATTTGACTCCCTGGTACTCGACACTTTGTTGAGTACCAGGGAGTTGACTGCCACTTATGTAAATCTATTAATATTTTCACCTTAAACAATTTTCAGCTAATTTTTACTAGTAATTTAGGGGTCCAAAGCCAAATCTGATATTAGATTCACTCAAATTTGACTCTGTTTAATAAATTGGTTAGCTCAAAGACTAATTTAAGGGGCAATTTATAAGTAGATTCACTAATAAAAATGAAAAACCAGTGTTTGACACTCTAAAACAAAAAGTGGTCAGTTTGACACTTTTTAAGTCAAATCTTAATTTTATTTATTAAAAACACATGTACTTATATAAATTTTGTTATTTACTAATATTTTTTCATTATAAGTATCTATAGTTGTTGATTAAGCTCCCAAGCACCACTATACTGGATTTAGTGATTTATACATTAATCAAATACCCCAATTATTTTACATTATTCATTTTCAGGTTTGTGGATTAAGTGGTGCCATATAATTTAAGCCCAATTTATTAAGAGATTTCATATGCAATTTATAAAAAACAGAAACTTGACTCCCCCTCTGTTTGACAATATTCACTTGCCACACTTTTTGTTTCAAATTTAACTAATCAAAGGCTTGATATAGGCTAAATTAATAAGTGACACACTATGAGCTCCACTCAACACCCATCCACTCAAAACTTTAACTTGGGGACTAGTAAAGAGAGCTTCTTAATGTTTTAATTAACACTATGGAAACTAATTAACTCCCAGATCCTCCCAAAATAATATAATCACTAATAAAATAACTTCCCACTCATTTACTTTTTTACCTTATGTTTTATTTTTTAATTTCTAGCATATGAAACTGCCTTGCTTTTGAGGTAACTTTTGAACCTGTTTTTAAATTAAGCAAGTTTTATATGTAAAAAAACATAGTAAATTTGATGTTTCTGCTTGACTCCAGCATACTCAACAGTGATAATTCAGCTTTTCCTGGCTTATTGACAGTGCCAAACTTGACACTTTACTTTGTTTTGAATTTTCAACTCTCAATAAAAAAATCCACATAATAATTTTTTTTTATTTTTTTACTATTATAATCTACTACTTTTTCTGCTGCTCTCCATATAATTTTCATATATTTTTTTGATTTTCAATTAAACTTTTACATTGATTTAACACTAATATGTTATGCGGAACCTAACATCTTTGATGCTTCATAATAAATTCACTTGTTTTCTATGTTTTAACCTTTATATTTATACTTTGTGTTTCTATTTTGCTTATATTTACTTTTTTATGTTTTTTTCTTGATAAATAAAACTTTATTTGCATACTTTTCATTTAACTTTTTTTGTTTTACCTCTGTGTTTCATATCTTTCATACTTCTATTATTTACAATGCTAAAATCTTCTTTAGACAAAATCAAACAAGAACAGCCAACAGCCCAAGCGCCAAGCCTCCAAGGGCTCCAAAGAAACTGCCTCCACTCCCAAGCGTGCCAAGAAGCCTGCAAAGGCAAAGTCTCCAACCCCATGTCCTCCCACTCTATCTCCCTCTACTCCTCCCCCCCTCCATCCTCATCTTCCACATCCCCTTCACCTTCCCCCAAAAATTCCTCCCCCAATAAATCTGATGGTGGTCTTACCAACCACTCCTTTTACCACTCAGAGGCCAACTCCAAGCCCACCAAGGAGTGGCATACCAAGAAAGTAAAGGCTGCTAAGGAGCCCACCTCTTCTTCTGGTAAGAAAAAGGAGGCATCAAAGCAGGCCTCAAAGAATCCTCCCCCCCTCACAATGGCTCTTCTCACCCTCCCTCATCTGACCCTCAAAATGAGCCTGAGTAATACTCCAAGAAGTTCAAAGCTTCTGGTCACCTGGCTTGGGCTCCACTGACCATCTACAAAATCTGTTATGTGGATAGAGAGTTCAAAGTTCTTAAGTGCTTCCCCCAATATTTCCTCATTATATCTGTAAAGAATGGCCCTGGTATGTTGCTGATAATTACATCTTTAACTGTAACAATCAAAAGCGCCAAACCAAAGGCAAGCACTTTGTCTTTGAGAATAAGACTTTTGGGGCCCGCCTGAACACCAAGGGCTGGGAGCGGGTCACAGCCAAGAAGGGGGAGTACACCTGTGAGCCCCCAATCATTTAATTAAAAGGATGCTCAAGTGGTATCTTGTGCAAGTGATTCCCACCTCTGCCAATATTTGAGCTTCCAATTTGCCCATTAAGGCCTTATAACACTTAAAGCTCAACAATCTCAAGTTGGTGCCAACACAGGAGCAGTTGGTCAAATTCATCAGCAATAAGAGCAATGACGCCAATCCCTCTCCCCCCAAGGCTTCAGACGTCCTCTCGGAGCTCATGCTCACCCATGAGCTCAAGAAGCTTCCAAATGGGGAGCGCTTCCTCCTGCATGAAAATGGGCCCAGCTTCAAGGACCAGATTATCTGCTACTCAACTCAGCAGAACCTGATAGAGTTGAAAAGGGTGTCAACCTGGTTAGTTGAGGGTACCTTTGTCACTTGCCCCTGGATTTTCAAACAGCTCTGGATGATCCATGTCCAGATTGACATCCAGGTGATTCCACTTGCTTTCTTCCTCCTCCCTAGGGCCACTGAGGCCATTTACACCCGTGTTATATCAATCCTTTGTAGTGCTCTTGCCCTCCTTTCCCCTGACAACAACAATGATGCCAAGAAGACTCCCCCCAACACCCGCACAAACCCTCCTGCCACTGACAAGGACCAGCCATCCTGGACTCAGAGGAAAAGGTAAGGCTAAGAGCTCTTGGGCCTCACATGTGAATAATGGACTTTGAGCCTGCTCAGATCAATGCTTTTGAGCAGATGTTTAGCTGGGAGGTGCAGGGGTGCCACTTCCACTTCTGCCAAGCAGTTGCTTGTAATGTGCAGGCCCATGCCAAGCTTAGTAGGTTGAGCTGGAGGGACACTTTGGACATCTGCAAATGTGAGCTGGCACAATTTAGTGCCTTGGCTTTTTTAAAACCAGAGCACACTGCACAGGGGTTTGAGGTTCTCTCAAAGGATCCTTAAATAGCAAAGAATCCAGAGTTTAGGCCTTTCCTTGAGTACTTCAAGCTCCAGTGGATTGGGAAGGTCATCACTCAGAGGTGAGGCAAGGCCCATGTCAAGGCCAGCTGGAATGTGTACTGGGCGGCAGTGAATGGTGAGCTCAAGACCACCTCAGCGCTAGAGGCGTATCACAAACACCTCAAGTCAAAATTTGGGCTCCATCCCAAGATCAGCAAGTTATTTGCCCTCCTTTAACATGAGCAGGAGAAGATCACCTCAAAGCTCAGATATCTGGCTAACTGTGTCCCCCACCAAGCCCACCACCAAGTTTTTGCTCTTCACCAAGGCTATCCAGGGTGCCACCAAGCACAAGTACAAGGCCTCTGAGATCAAGCAGTAGCTTGAGCATTACACCACTGCCCTCTTGGAAGGGGCTAAAATGAATAAGGGGAAAAAAGGGTGAAGAATAAACTTGCTTGCTCACTCTCTTATATGCTTTTTACTTTTAACTTTTAACTTTTTAGCTTAAATTTTTACTTTTTTATTTTTTTCATTTTTTATTTAATTAAATAATAATGAATGTTTTATGTATATATGGTAAGTTTGAGATGAATAGTTATAGTTGATAGCAAGTGAAATATCTTAACTTTTGTTAATTTACTAGTAAAACAAGATATTCACAGTTGTGCTTATATGAACTATATCAAATAAATATTAATACTTCTTTATGTTTTGCATAAATTATATTAATGTGTTTATGTTTTTTGTTTTATTGGAATGTTAATTTTTATAGTAATCAAAAATATTTTTATATGGGAAAAGTTTAAATTGCATAGTAAATTGAGAAATAACTGCTTATTTCTCCTTTTTCTTATTAATTAAGGTACTGTTTATATAGCATTTTTGAGCTCTTTGGGATCACTTTAGTATATCATAGCTGTATAGCTTAATTTTATATTAAAAGCTTTTAGTACATCAAGATCCATTAATTAAAAAAGTGTCAATTTCCAGTTGTTGATCAGGGAAAAAGCTGAATCCTCACTTTACTATAGTGTGAGCACCAGGGAGTCAAACTTACCACAGTTGCCTTAAAAACCTGTCTACTTCATGGAATACTCATTAAAACTTGAAAACCAGGGATTACCTCTAAGAGCATGCAAGCAAGTGCTTCCTTAGCCTACACTAAAGAGTTGATCAGGATCTAAAAGAGGCATTTGGTTTATTACTTAGCCCCAACTATTCAAGGATAAATTTAATTTCTTCCCCGCCTATCAACTGGACATGGAGCTACCTCTTATCCCCAAATCAATACATGCGTTTGCCTCTGAACTCTCCCTATAAAGTTCCAAAAAGCTGTTAGCAATAGTATACATCACCCTCTCTGGGGCAATTGACACTATCATCCTGGCTTTTGATAAATGTCTTGGGTGAGGAAATCAATTTTGTACCTATTTAAGTTAGCACTAATCTTATGGGGGCTTTGAATGCCTGGCCTGCAGTCTGCATAACCCCAGAAAATGATGGGCTGGCCTCCTAGAGTTGATTCCTTATAACAGACATGGATAATTATAAAGCAGCTGAATCATTTTTACCAACTCTGCCTGCTACCAGGAAGCACTTTTTATTATTTAGGCTTCGGGAAATTCTATCAACAGGATACCAGTAACAAAAAGGCTGAGAAATGCTACTACATATAAAAAATATAGAAGTTGGTAAATCATGTTTTTTAAATATAAGAAGCTATACATCTCTGATAAACACCTTATTTTAGCTGACAACTGACAAATATTCATCTGAATTCAATATAAAATTAGGAGCCTTTAATGTATTTTAAGTACACTACAATAACCCAATCCTAAAGCCAGTTAGACACAAATAGAACCATATAACTATTTATATTTCTTTTATTTTAATGATATCTGTTATTTGATTCAAATTAACCTGGTCCATAATGAACCATATTTGAACAACAAATCCTGCCACTTATCAGTCCATTTTTGTTTTATCTGCTTCAAGTCAGCCTAAATAGCAGATTTCTACATTATTCCCATCACCTATTAAGCATTCATGTTGCCTGTATGTATGCAAATTTTCTAAATAATCCAGAAGGCTCCTTTTCAAATGTTCTCAATAATAAAGTGACTATAGGTTTATAATGAGTTTAATAAAACATCTCCAAAATTTAAGGAGCAACTCATTTGTACCCCTCAAGTGTAAGATCTAGGATTTTAGATCTAATCTAGAGAAAAATTAAATCTATCCTGCATATCACAAGCTTTGTGAAAGAACTTAGGAATTAGCTGCAACCTCAAAGGGGCTTATATTCCAACTATTATCAGCTGAATTTGTTTACTTGAGATCAGCTGACCCCCTCTCACAGCCATTTATTCATTAGCCACACTGTAGGTGCTTCTTGCTGAGTTTAAGGATGTGTTATATGAAACACTTTAGAATTTTCCTAATTTAGGGATCTCCACACAATTTCTAACTGCAAGAAATGCTACCCCAAAAATAAACTCTTTGACATTATTGTCCAATGAAGATAAAAAGCAAATTATTAATCACATTTACTGATTTCATATGATACTTTAATTTTCTTAGCAGTTAAAAGAGAATTATGTACTATTAATGTATCACTATGTCCTAATCAAAGCTGAAAATAAGTATTTACAGTCACTGATTTATCAATTTTTTAACACATTTAGGTTTAAAGGTATTTTTTAAGATTAATATCACTACATGGTTAAATCAGGCCCTAATTTCACCAGGTAATGAATTCAGAACTTTTTAAGATAGTACAATATCTTCAATCAACTCCATATGGTAAATAACCCCCCTGAGAAATGCCTAATTATCAAGTAATAGGTAAACCAACATTCAATACATACATTAAGCTAGGATAAAACATTCAAGCTTAATAGCAACAAGATTCTATAAGCCTTATGGCTACCATAATCTACATAGATATTATTTTGCTTGTCAGGTGACTATATGATACTCTTCTTTGATCTTAAATAAAGATGTCAGAGCCCAAAATGAGCCTGACAAAGCGCCAGCGCATTTTGGTTTATAAGCTTTAAAATATGTGATTTCTTGATTACAAAATCATCCAATTGATTTTCTTTTTTCTGTTTCATTGATTGATGAACTATTCCTCTCAAAATAGAATCAATTTCCTAGGGATAACTGAACCAGGAAACAGCAGAAAACATAGAAAACCTATTAAAAATATTTTTATTGGATTAAACTACTAGAAGTTGGGAATTTGGGGCCCCAAAGCCACCAGAAGAATCTCAAGGCTAGAACCACCACTCAAAGTCTGAAATTTACAAATTTGTCAGGGACCTAGTCTTAGGCAGCTAGCCTGTTGTTTTCTGGGTTAGTTTGGGCCAAGTTTTTTATGGGTAGAGCCCACCACAAGAGAGGAGCTAACTTAAAAAGGTAGGATAAGGACTTCCTCACCCAGAACCACAGGCCGGCAGCCAGGATTATAGTGCCAATCACCCCTGTGAGGGTGATATACACACTCCCAAATAGCTTGCCCGTGTAGTCAGTTGGAAGATTGGGTGAGGAGGCAGGCATAGGCTTGGAGGTCATAGCTGGTTCCATGCAGAGGTTGTAAGAAACAAGGTAGTTGAATTTCCTCTAAACAGTTTGGGTGTTGAGAATATCCACAGGCCTTGACAGTTGTATCTAACTGCAGATTGTATGCGGGCCAAAGGATCTAGTTCAAGTATTTTCTCTGGGAAGTAGTCCTTATATTCAGGTTTCAATTGATAATCTGTGAAGTGGACAGGGCCAAAGAGAACACCTAGAGGACAGAAATCTGCAGGCAGAGAGGTGTGAGGACAGGAGATCTTGCGCTGAATTGTTAGATGGCATATAAAATAAGGCAGTAGCTGGGTAAACCAAAATAACATAACCTTTATTCATAAATGGCAATAAGGTTTGAGCGCAGCATCTATGAGAATATATAGCATCCTGCCTCCTAACTTAGTATTTTCCATAAGAGTTCCTTCAAAATATTGGAATTTTTTGGGCAGGTGGCCAAGAGGCCCTGGTGCAGGAGCGGCAAAATGGCACCTTGGCTGGGTGTTCTATCATTGGTTGGAACGTCCAAATTGGTCACTTGATTTTCTTGATTTTGGGCTGTGGTCACAGGGTTGGGCCTAAAGCCCGTGTTTTCCTTTGGTGATTGAATCTAATTGGTTACCTGAGAAGACTTCAAGTTTATGAAGTTAACAGAGAAACTTTCTCTGCCTCCATTAGGAAATTTGAGAAGCTCCTTGTTGGGTACCACCATAGCCCAACTTGCACTAGTATTCTGACTTTGGGACTAAGCAGGGGCTTCAGCTTGCGGAGGCTCAGTCTCAAGAAAATGCAGGTAGGCAGCCTGTGGGGAATCAGGGTCAGGGTTCAAATCCCACTCCTGGGCCCGTGTCCCTAGAGGAAAAGAATTGAAAATCCTGAAAAAAGTGGTCACCATAAAAACAAATCATATAAAACTAGTACTGGGAAGGATAACCCAGATAATCAGCTGGCCAATAAAGATTCACCATCAAGCCAGAAGTTAATCCTGGTAGTATGTATCTGTGAAAGTTATAAAGATCTTCCCTGTTGATATCTCTAAATAAATGACTGTTGGTTGATGCAGAGTGAGGATTTTAATTTTGCAAAGGTTGTTAAATCACTTTAAAACTTATACTGTTGGCGCTATTTAACAGAGAGTACTTGCAACTCCAACATTAGCACTTGGAACCTGAGAAATGTATTGCTGCTTCAGTTCAATCAAAGATTTCTTCTGCCCCTTCCTCCTGGGCACTAGACCAGGAAATAGGTCCTGCTGCTGTGCCCCTTCTCCTTCTGAGGTTTTGCTCAACTCAGCCAACTTGCTTGGCAGAGCCATCCCATGAGCGCAACTGCATAAGAATATCCCTTTTCACCATTAATCCACCATTTGATTACAGCAAGCTTGGGTTTGCCTACATCAAAAATCAAGGACTCACTGAAAAATTGATTCTCAATATTGGACTAAAGTGGCCTTGGGCTACTGCTGCTAATTATTTGATGAGCATAGCTCATGTCATTTACTGGGCCTTTTAGGCCAGACCCTCACCTTGACCAAAGGATCCCTTGATAGTTATCTGGGCTATGGTAGTGGAGTAAAAATGCTGGGTAGAAGATACCTCACTTCTATAAAGATAACTATTAGACAGCATATTTCATCTAAATCAAGAAAGTGAACATATAAAGTGAGAAACATAAAGTTTATAAAACAAGGTTAGTGGCCAAAGGTATGCAAGGATAATTGATCCTTCTCAAAACTTGCCTTTTATATGAAAATAAATTTGATATCCTAGCCCTCAAGTTGGCACTACATAAATTGAAATGTGCAATTTTTGGTCAACCTTTGTGTTGCGCTTTTTGCTTTACAGCATCACAATTATTTAATATTGTAGGGCATTTGTAAATACTGTCATGAATGACATTTCAATACTTATATTGAGAACCCAAGAATTAAACCCCAGCCCTCAGAAATGCCTTGCATTGACCATGTTAGATGGGAGCCTGCCGGGCTGCCAGTTGGGCCAAACCCTGGGCCACCAGAGATGCCTTTCCCCAACCAGGAGGTACAGGAACCTGCCAGCCTATCAAGTATCAAGAATGAAAGTTCAATATTAACATTAGGGACCCCAGAATCAAACCCCATCCTCAAAAGGCAAATCAAGTCACCCAGGATGAGCAGGGACCCGCCAACTCATTGAGTCACAAACCCAAGTTGTTGAATTACTCTGAGACCTGCCAGACTTTTGAAGATGATTCTCCAAATGGACATCAGATTTCTATTAACTACGTGCCACCAAAGACCCAGAACTATGCTGAAGTTGTAGCTTGCCTAAAGGAGGATACAACAAGGCCTCCTTTCAGTCTTGCCAATGATCAACAGCTAATGCTAGTCTTCAGTCCAGAATGAGTAATACAATTTGACTGCTCAGATGATGTGGTGAACAGTAGCAGCAGAACAAACATTGTCACTTCTTTTCAGCAGAGCAAGCATAACTAGGATCCACTGCCCTCAAAACCAGAAGCAAAGGTCCATGTCCTTCCAGTGAACTGTTCACAGGCCTGAAGTCCACAAAAAGAGAAGAAGCAAACCCACCTGATATAAGGACCCTGGTGGTATGGGGATAATCCCATTGTAATTTTTGATAATAAAGTTTTATGAACCTTTGGTTTGAACAAATCCTACTTTATCTAGTCTTAGTAACCTTTCATCTCAACTCTAGCCAAGTAGACAATCAGGTAACCACTCCCTCCAGAGATCAACCTGCTGACCTGCCTCTGGCACTATACCGTCCCCCTGGAGCCCCCTTTAGACCTGTGCATTTTACCAAATTCCCACCCAGCCCCACCTACTCAGAGTATGACCTAAAGACCATTGTTATGTTTGGCTCCTGGGGACAACATCCAGGAGGACATGGCAGGAAATCTTTATAACAAAAGATTTGAGGTTTGAAGCCAGCATTGGGTTAGCCTTTAGGGCAAAATTAAGGGCACATACCTTAATTTCCTGGAATACAAGATGAAGAAGTCCTTTTTGGCAAAAAGAAGGAAAAAGCTTGAAGAATATTAAAGCCAACACAAATGTGGATAAACTTGTCTTTATTAGGAGAAATGGTTCTACTTAAATAGTAGACAAGGGTTGATGATCACTCATTGGGTAGACAGAGTGGCAGAAGGGGTCACATTGGGATGAGGTCATACCAGGATCAGTCAAGGGCAGGTATGGTAATCTGGAATGAGTGGAGATTGAACCAGACCCATTTGCAGAAGGTAAGGAATTCCCAAAATCAAAAGCAAACCTAACCAAATCTTCACACATATCATCATTTGAAGGCCAGATCAAAATAGCATCAATGGCGCAATTTCTAACATCTCCCCCCTCAAGATTGGATACAGGTAGTTGATATTTGTGGAGAAATTTGGAGTGAACTCAAGCAAAGGGGCAGTCAGAGGACAGCAGCTATACAGTATGTTTGACACCATTCTTGTAGGTGACTTCACAAGGCCCAACCCAGAGGTAGTCTAGCTTATGGGCTTGGCCTCCAGTACAGATTTGATAATAGAAGACTAGGTCACTCACTTTATACTAAGGGATGGAGGCTCTGGACGCATTGGAGGGCAAGAGTTCTAAGGTTTCAACCTTGTAAGCAATAGAATAGGCGGTAGCTTGGATGTTGATGATACAATTAGTCAAGTCTTTGACATGAGCTTCAGGATTAGCAGAGGCATCAACCTCAATCAACAGGGGTCCCAAGATTGAGGTTAGTGGCTTCTTGTCTATACAGCATGGCAAAGGGGGACTGGCCAGTCACTCAATGTCTGAGGAGTCTATACGCAAAGAGGGCAGCAGGGAGGAACATATCCCAGTTAGCAGTATCAGATAGGGTAAGCTTCCTGATGATGGACACAAGGGTGGAGTTGGCTTATTCCATAGTCCCACTGGTTGATGGGTTATACAGTGCAGAGAAGGATTGATGTGTACCCATAGCTTCTACAATGGAGGTTATGAGGCAAGCATTAAAGTTGGTCCCATTGTCAGAAAGCAGGTCTTGGGGCAACTGTGATAGTAGATATATCTTGCAACAAGAAATTAGCAGTGGTCTTGGCGGTAATATACTTGGTTACTATAGCTCCAACCCATTTTTAAAGTGATCTACGGCTACCAAGATGAATCAGCACCCAGACCTAGAACACAGGAGAGGCCCAACAGCCTCAATACTCACAGTGTGGAAGGCATTCTTAGGGGGGATGAGCTTGAACTGATGCTGTGAAGGTTGGGGGTGTTGGAGCTGACAAGAATGACAGGAGACAAGGATGTCAGGGATTAGGAGGTGTATATTTTCCCAATAGAAGTTTTTGCACAACCAGTCATGAGTCTTTGCTATGCCTCTGTGTCCCATGTCAATGTGGCCTTGGAGGATGTTGGCAACACTCATGCTAGGACAGACGTAGGGTAGATAAGCATTGTTGACTTTATTCAAGGGTTGTATATCTCAAATCACAGTATACTTTTATAGGACTTACAGTGCCAGGCAAATGTCTTCTGGATCAGTGGTCCAGGAATTGGGGTATCCTATTAATTCATATAGGCAATTGGCATCAGCAGAATGGATGGCTAGTATGGGCATTCTTGACAACCCATCAGCATTCTGATGTTGTGCACCAGGACAATGCACTACAGTGAAATCATATCCTTGCAGGCGTAAGGCCCAACAAGCTAGTTGACCTTCAGACTCCTTTAATTGCTGCAGCCACTTTGGGGAAGAGTGGTCTGTAACTACTGTGAAGTGAGTCCTGTAAATGTAGTACCTGAACTGTTTTACTGCATGCAGAACAGCTAGGAATTCCTTTTCTGTGACACTATAGTTCTTCTCATGTTTGTTGAGGACTTGTGAAGAATAGGCCACAGGTTGGTCCACGCCTTCATTGTCAAGCTGGGCTAAGATAGCACCCACAGGTACTCCACTAGTATCAGTGTACAAGATAAATGCCTTATTGTAATCATGGTAGACCAAGATGAGGGCCTCCTTGAGTTTAACTTTCAGCGCTTCAAAAGACTGTTGCCAGCTGTCAGTCCACTCAAAGGGTACATTGCAAAGGAGCTGGACAAGGGGTTTGCTTAGTTCAGCAAAATTGGGATTAATTAGCAATAGTACCCCATCATACCAAGAAAGACTTGGACCTCTTGTAGGTTTGTGGGGGGCTGCATCTTGTCAATAGCTTTTACCTTATTATTCATAGGGAGTATTAAAGTTTAGGTGACCTTGTGGCCCAAGAATTCAAGATGTTCCTTGAAGAAGGAGCGTTTAGAGGGTTTGAGTTTTAAGCCTGCCTCCCAAATTTTGATGAAGACAGCTTTGAGATGGTCCAAATGGTTGGTAAATGTGGAGCTGAACACAGTAGTATTGTCAAGGTATAGAAGGACATAGGAGAGTTTCAGATCTTGTAAGATGGAGTCCATAGCTTGTCAAAATGTATTGGGGGTGTTGCAGAGTCCTTGGGGCATACAAGTGGGTTCATAAAGACCTTCTGGCATGATAAGCGCAGCCTTCTATATATACAGAAGAAAAGTTGGCCTTCCAGTATCCTGATGCTAGATCCATAGCAGAGAAAAACTTGGATCCCCCTAATTGTCTAAGAGCATCATCAATTCTAGGCAGAGGATAAGAGTATTTTTTGGTGAGCAAGCTCAGGCATCAGTAATCCATCATAATGTGGTTGGCTTGATCCTTCATCTTTAGGATCAACAATGGGGAGGCCCAAGGGCTCTGAGAGGGAGCTAGTAGCCCAGCATCTAAGAGCTTCTTAAGTTACTTAGAGACCTGAGCATCTTCTACCCTGCTGCGGCGGTAGGGTTTGGCACAAAAGGGCGGGACATCACCCATATCTATCTGATGAATAACACCTTTTTCTAGATCATAGTTGGTGGATCCAGAGGAAAAGATATCCTTAAACTAGTCTAGCAATTCTAGAACATCCTTTTGTTGAATGGGTGATAGTCAATGGAAGTCTGCAGCGGTGAACAGGGAGATAACCTGAGGTCTCCTTCAGGCAAGTTGAAATCACTAAACGTTCCAAAGGGGTAGAGGGACGCCACTTGCTCTGACCTCAATATGCAACCATGCCCAACAACCTGGCCCTTGGTCACCTGCATAGGCAGGGCAGTAAGGTTAGCCAATAACAGCTGCACAGGCTCCTTATGAGTCTGGTCTAATATCCCAGGGCATAACTGAGGCTCTTTACGGCTTAAGGAATCAGGTGAGTATAGCTCCAGAAATGATTTTTCAGGTAGTTTGTAGGATATACAGGAGTCTATAATCACTTGTAAGCCATCTGGGATAGTGACATCTTCAGGGGCAAGAAGAGGCACACCTTCCTCTGCAGGAGAGGAAGGAGGAGGGTAATACATATTGGAAGAATGAGTCCTATACTTGAGTGAGAAGATACCTGAGGGGTACTTGAGCACACAAGTCTTAAGACGTTTACCCAGGAGAAATGGGGGCTCTTCAAATATTAGAGGGATCTCATACCCTAAGAGCAATAGGTACCCATCTTAAAGGTTCAAAATTACATTGTACTCTTAAAGGAATTGTGTGCCAACCAGGAGATTGTAACTTTTGTTTTTAAGGACAACAGCAGGGGATGCAATAATAAGCTTCCCAAACCTCATTGGCAGGGCAGAGTAGGCACCAATGGCTCAGGTTTGGGCCATGCCAGCTTATCATATGACTGAGTGTAGTTGAGGTTGGGAGCTGGCTTAAACTTCTTCATTAACTTGGACAATACCACATTGACTGGAGAGCCTGTGTCTAAGATATCCTTGATTTTAACCTTTTGGATTGATACTTCCAATTGAGTAGTATCTTTCCCAAAGGGGGTTAAGACAACCAAAACATCTTGAGCAGCTTCCAATTTCTTCTCCTGTTTGGCCAACATGCATTGTAAGGCAGGAATTCCCTTATACACAGTCTGCAAGGGGAGAGATATGGTCACATTCTGAAAGAGAGTTTCTTCTAGCTCAGAATCTTCTTCAGAGAAATCTACCATGACAGGGGGACAATGAGCCTGAGCTAAGTAAGGGCAAGCCACTATGACCTTAGCTTCACTCAAAGATGGATTGTTTGTAGTTGTGGTTTTTCCTGAACGTAGCTTGTAAGGGACAGAAACTGTTCTCAGGACTGCCAGCACAGAGTA
Source organism: Entomophthora muscae (assembly GCA_014839935.2). Taxonomy (NCBI): domain Eukaryota; kingdom Fungi; phylum Entomophthoromycota; class Entomophthoromycetes; order Entomophthorales; family Entomophthoraceae; genus Entomophthora; species Entomophthora muscae. The sequence goes on from QTSX02003709.1 coordinate 27,667, forward strand.
ATCATAATCATCAGACTCATCAAAGTCAGAATCTTTGGGTTCAGAATCATTGGAGAGGTTATGGTTCAAGTGAAGGATAGTTGGGACAGCCAAGGGGGAAGATTTCTTGTCAGAAGGGGATCAGGAGGAGATGGGGGAGATTGATCAGAAGAGAGCGTCTCTGCCTCTAAGCTGGTCTCTATTTTCCTTCCTGCTCTTTTGGGTCACAAGCCTCTACCCGCAGGTTGGTGCAAGTATTTGAGTGATGTTCTATTTGACTGAAGTTGTGGCATCCTTGTCTCTTGGAATGCCCACTTAAACCTAGGGTCATAATGCACAGAGTACAGGATGTGGTTCCTGCATTATTGGCCTTATTTTCATATACAATGGTACCCCCATGAGTCAAATGCATGTCCTGCAGGAGGATCTTGATACTCTTTATTGAAGTAAGGGAAGCCTTGTGGGCCTTGAAGTGCAGGCATAGGAGTTGATTCTCCTTTAAAGCGTTTGAACATGCTGTGTACGCTTCCCAGGGAGTTAGCTGTATACTGGTGATCAACTGCTGTCCTTCAATGTAGAAACAATTGGCAAATTCAGCCAAGGTTTCTTTGGGTTTGAATGAGATATGCATAAACGCATCCTTCTTGACTTCCAAACTGAGATCTCCTCCAAATTCCTCAATTAGGAGTTGCTTCATGTCCTCCCAAGTGACAATAGAAGGGAGTTTGGGGACCATAACTTCTTGGCACCTGGGATGCAAACAGGTAAGAATATGTTCCTTCTTAAGTTCATTGATGGCTAACCGCATTGAAGTCTTGTAATTGTCAGAAAGGCAGCAATGGTAGAGGTTTTAGGATCAAATATCTGCTTGAAGGTTGGTTTGTAGTTTGGGTCAATGGACAAGGACTGACTGTTTTCACCAGAGTTGAGGACGTTAATATGAGGGTTGCCTTCAACCTTGGATTTGGCAGCAGCTTATCTAGTCCAGAGAAGTCAAAGGCTCTCTTCCAGGGTGTCCAGTGGTGAGCTGTTTTGTCCACTGATATCTCTGGCAGTAGCAGCAGCAGCTCTGAATTCATCAATCTTAATCTGTTGCTCTGCCAATGTGCCCGCAACTTCATTGATACAAGTGTCCAGGGAAGTTGCTTGAGCAGTCAAAGGGGCAACCTGTCCATTTATTGTTTCTTTCAAGAAAGAGAGGGTCTGTACCTCCCTTTTGAGTGCATATTGCCTATCTGCAACATTGTTTGTTACTTACACTAGCTGGTCCAAGGCAAGAACATATTTAACACAGGGTTGGCCTTCCAAGCCAGGGCAACACCCATGATTGATATGGGTAGGATTATCAGTGACCTCAGCCTCCCCTTCACCATCAGAGTCAGAGGACAAATCATCAGGATTAGAGAGTTGTTGTCTAAAATACTCAATTTCTCCTTGCAAGGTAGCTACTTGGTTGGTGAGCAAGGCAATGCAAGGATCAGGCACAGGCTTGACTAGAGGGGGGTTCTGGACAGAAGATTGATGCCAAGTGGTAGCCTTGAGCTTGTCTATTACTTCCATACCTTGGCATTAAAGGCAGACAGAACCTTAACAGGAGAATCAGGAAGTGTCACTTCAATGGATGCTACTCTATCATCCATGTAAGTTTGTACTTGATACAGAGTGTTATCTAGTGCTGCCTTATCCAGACCATATTGGTGTTGTAGGTGGTGACCCCAGGCTTTGACATGAGTCCCAACCAATTTGGCTGAGAATTAATATGCTCTTGAAATTGGTTAAGTTTGGTAACCAGAGTCTCAAAGTCCTGACAATGCTTTAGAAGAGAGGCCTCAATTTGGCCACGCCATGTTGCTTGATGCTCATCCAATTTGCACAGTTGATCCTTGATATATCCAGGGAGCAAAAGAAAAGGGAATTCAGTGATGAGGTCAGATACTTCTGGAAGGCCAACATGTTGCGCTGATTATCCAAAATACATGCAAAGAGGCTATGGGACCATTATTGATATGCCATATTTTGAGCATGGTTGTTTGAGACTGTGGTGATTACAGCATTTAGAAGCTGGTTCTGAGATCCTAATGCAAGTTGATGATTAACCATAGCAGGTTGTATAGACTGGTTGACTAACACGCCAATATTATCCATAGACTCTATCAGCGCAAGGGGAAGACCAAAGTCCAAGAGGAAGGAATAAAGGTCTTTGGAAGTGTACCTGGGACAGAGACCAGGGATAGTGTTCATTGCCACAGTGCCTGAGTGGAGGAGTGAGCAGGCAGCAGCACAAGCTTGCTTGTAGTTGAGAGAGAAAGCTGAAAGGGGATCCCATGAAGGCCCAGGAGACAGCACTAATATCATAGGAGTTGAGGGGGCATCAGTGATGTCTTCTTCTAGAGGAGGACTAGAAACTTTAGATTTCTCAGGTACTTCGGAAACAAAGGGAGAAGGACCAGAGAATGCACGTGGAAACAGGGTAACCAAGGGACTTGCAGCCCCTTAATGAGCACCATTTTGTTGTGTTTGGCTCCTGGGGACAACATCCAGGAGGACACAGCGGGAAATCTTTATAACAAAAGATATGAGGTTCAAAGCTAGCCTTGGGTTAGCCTTCAGGGCAAAATTAAGGGCACATACCTTAATTTCCTGGAATACAAGATGAAGAAGTCCTTTTTGGCAAAAAAGAATGAAAAAGCTTGAAGAATATTAAAGCCAACACAAATGTGGATAAACTTGTCTTTATTAGGAGAAATGATTCTACTTAAATAGTAGACAAGGGTTGATGATCACTCATTAGGTAGACAGAGTGGCAGAAGGGGTCACGTTGGGATGAGGTCATACCAGGATCAGTCAAGGGCAGGTATGGTAATCCAGAATGAGTGGAGATTGAACCAGACTCATTTGTGGAAGATGAGAAATTCCCAAAATCAAAGGCAAAACCAACCAAATCTTTGCACATATCATTATTCAAAGGCCAGATCAAAATAGCATCAATGGTGTGATTTCTAACAACCATCCTCATTGCTGACCCCTTGGCAAGAATTAGAGATACTGAATACATATGATTCAAAGGAAAGTGGTACAAGGTGCCACCAAGATTATTTAAAGTCAAGCACAATTATCTGCCTGCCTACTTTGTCCCCATGACTCCACCCTTAACCCCAAGACTGGACCGCCCAATGGAACCTACTGCCGCTGAGAACATGTCTACTCAACTATCTGGAGTACTCTACATTACTTCAACAGGATTGGTGGACTCTATGGTTTCCAACTCCAGACCCTGGTCTTTACTTGGACAATCTGTTTCCTGTGTTATTAACTTAGCACCTTTCCTATTGTGGGCATTACCCACTGGCCTGGTGGTACCCCGCTCTGAGCCACTCAATGCCTCTACCTATGCCTTGATCCCTGAAAATAAAAGTCATATGCAAAGATATGAGCAGTATTGTATCAGAAGAGTTGGGATCAAACGGAAACATAGTTATTATCAGGAAATAGCTCCTGAACACACAGAATTACTTGCTTATTAAAAGAATTTTTTTTGTAATTCATTCATTCTTCTTATACCTTCTCAAAGGTTAATCCCTGGGCTGCTAGAAATATCTTTTAGGACATTCTAACACCCCCCTGCTTTGGGCAATCAGTAATCTAGGTTTGATGCTTATTACACTCAACCAATAGAATATTTTCATCTTCATCCAGCACTGATAGCCCTTGCTAGCCTGGGGTGGTTTGGTAGCTTCAGGACCACTTATTAATAGCTTTACCATGCTTTGGGTTTAATGTTTAATAATTTAATTAATATGGGAATTTCAGATTATAGAGAATCATTTCCATTGCTGTGGAGCTTGATGTATAGTTGGTTTGGCACATAGGGTAATAACTAGGCAGCGCCGTGGTGCCTGTAGCTTTTTCAAAGTGGTGCGGCAGCAAATTATATTTCAACTAGGCACCGCAACAGTGCTTATTATTTGTTATTTTGTGGTAAAAGTCAGCAGACTGCTGCTGGTCCAATATGCATACATTTTATATTACAAATTTATGGTATTGAGCTGCTGTAATCCTTATTTGCAAGCTCTGTCGTAATTGGGATCATTGCTTGGTCAAAAATCCCAACAATTTGGATATTACCAGCCCTCTCCCAGGGGAAATGGATACTGAGCCTTTTATAATAACTGAAAATGATTACATCACCCAAGGTCCAATTCCTGGGAAGCCACCCATTCCATGGCCACTACAGAATAGTGCTTTTTTGTAAAAATAATTATGGATTGATTTAAAGACATCAGGCATGTTATTTCTGATAAAAGCAGATAGCTGTTTGGATGTTTTAGGGAGGTATGGTTCAAGGAAGCCTAGAATGGGTTATTATTATTTCTTACCATCCAAAAGATAACATATATGTGAAGCGGTTTAGTGGCTCTATAGTAAAACTTTATGATTAAGTCTCCTAGAAACACTTTAATGCATCATGGACTAAGATTTTGACAATTGTTATTGATATTATGTGACAGGATATACTCTGATACAAAAAGGTTACATTATGCTGATTTATGGTATCTAAAAACTATGGAAGCTCTTAAAGATGGTATAATTTTAGACTGTGTGCCTATGAGGGGCTTACTATAATTGTTTTTATGGTGAAATAGTAACTAAAAACAACTTATATAAGTAATAAAGTCAAACATAGTGTAAAGCGCCTGGAGTACAGATAAAGGTGGGCAATCTTGGGAATCCAGCCAACCTGCAGCAAGATAAACTAGCTACCCAGTTTATTATTCCTTCAAAATTATCTCTGACCTGAACTAATTCTATAAATGATCTGAAGATGCTACAGGAAACACCAAATATGTATATTTATATCATTTGAGCCCATACAATAATATCCTTGGTATTAAAACTTCTCCTTTGTATTTTCAGATGCTCCATCAGTCCCCATTCTCATAGGGAATGGTTAAAGGATGGGAAAAAAGGTGAGTTTTGCACTGGAGATCTTCTTAGCCACTGTGTTGATCAAAATATATGAAACTACCATATAATTGTCATATGATCATTATTCATATTCTCTTGTAAGCCCATTTTGGCTATGAGGTTGATTAATGTTTTGTAATATGTATCTAAACCAATATACCCCATCAGTAAATCACCTCAGGACAAAAATTCAGAATGCTGCTAAAGTATATGCCACACTTAAGCTCTCATGTCATATTTCTGGTAATGCTAGCCACAATAAATGGTATAAGTGCCCTAAATTCCTCCCAATAAATATTATCATATTAAAAATTCTTTTTTAATCACTACTATTTCCACATTAAAAGCTTCAAGTTATGAACTACTTTTGGTTATGTTGCAACACATCTGAGGCAACTTAAAGATACCATCTGGATAATAAATCAAGCGTGTCACTTTGAGGAGGCGATTTAGATCATGAAAGTGATCTATGTTATTAGGCATAAAAAGTTTATTATTGATGTAAATATAAGATTAGTTAAAAGAGGCTAAGACCTCTCTGAGATTGTTGAACTGGGGCTCGGGCAGAAACTTGTACTTGGACTGAGCCATATCGACAATGGTGGCCAGTTTAAGAACGAGCTCCGGGTTAGAAGCGTGGACTTCGGTCAGGAAGAGCTTGGCGAAGTCGAGACCCTCCTTATCAAAGGTTTCCGGCATGGCGGTAATTAAATACCGGATGATGCTAGCGAGCTCGGGATGCTTGGCTAAGATTTCGTCAACCTTTTCCACCCCCTTCGCGAACTTCCCGTCGTCCTTACTCAGCTCCTCGATCAGATTGCGGAATTCCTGCTTCGTTCCCTCGATGTTTTTAGAGTTTGTCTTCGTGGAGACGTAGGATCTAACGTAAATGTTGAGCAGCGCCTTGTTCCCGGTAACCGCGTCTACAAGGATCTTATTCGCTTCCTTCTCTGGCACGCTGAGCCCCGTCAGACTGAAGGAGACCTTGTCGTTCACAAGAAGCTCCCGGATGTTGGCGTCATTCATAAGGCTGGGCAGGAGCTTGGAAAAATCTTCCTTGGTGAACTTGGCCTTATCCATCACATTGAAGTTGAGAAGCTGCTGGACTTGATCAGCTTTACTCAGAAGATTGCTGAAAGCATCGTTTGGGATGCTGCTAGCACTGGCAAAGGAGGCAGTAGCAATTGAGAAGATAGTCAAGAAGTGCATTATAGATCGAATACTATTTTGTTGTTTCTTAAATACACAATTCCGGTTCAACTAGACGATCATCTTTTTAAAACCATGGTATTGGGATTATATTGCCGATCGGTACATAATTCCCATGTTATTATACCAATGTGCTTGGTTGATTTTATTATTAAGATTTGTATATGTAGTAGTATCGTAAAATAAGCCCAGAATGGATGATTTGATAAGCGTTGTAACCATAGCAAAAATTGTTTCTGCTGGTCATGAGTGAACCCTCATTGAACCAAGGAAATAACGATTCCGAATAAACTGTATTGTTAATGAACTGTTTTGATCAGCGCGATAGGAGTAACGGGAAAGGGTATGGAAGGCTTTAAAATTGGTTACCTTTATTTAAATGCTTTTTACCCAGCCGTTCAAGGATGCCGAACGGCTGAAGACCTTTCAAAACTGCTGGTGGAAGTAGCACAACAATTTAATAACTATAATTTGGATTGAAACTTAACAATTCATCTGATTTATAACTCTTGATTGGCTGGAAAGCAGCACGAAGATTGAAAGCTGTCAGTTGTAGCGAGCAATTGTAGCGAACTCGGCCAACTAATGTCAACTTAAATTGATGGATCAAAAAGATCAATATATGGTTGGCTGTAATCAAGTGAACCTATTTTGACCTGAAAATTTCTAGGAATTTCAATCGCAACTTTCAACTTCTAATATGTTATTCGATGATCAATCCATAGTTCAATACTGTTTAGACAATTCATGGTTCAGATATATTAATCAAAGTGTTTCTTTCCTAAATCCGAATTAAATTCAGTTTAGTTTTATAAGATATTACTATGCAAAGCCTACAGTGCTTTTTTTGGTAGCAATGTGCCACCTGTCATTCCAAAATGGTAACAGGTAAACGACTGATTAACAACATGTCTATCAACGCCAAAGTTGTCCCGATTTAGCCATTTTTCACTCAATTAGTAATTATCTGTTTATCTATCAATTAATTTCAATTAGTCGAATAGCTATATTGTAGATCATCGACCGAATTAAGTGACGGATTCCCCAAATTGCAGCGACTTTACAGGTCTAGACCATCAGTTAATGGTTAACAAAGCAGTTACGAAAAGGTCATTTAAAGTCTGCTTAGAAAACAAGGTTACCTTTTGAGGATAATAGTCTTTATATATCGTCATGATGAGGGTATAGAGACAAATCTATGTCGAATGATAAAACGCTCTTAAAACATTTTCCAGGATTTTTAAATAAGGAGTTTAAACAGTAAACCTAACTTTAAAACCAAGCATACTACCCAATGGCAATCCTTATTGAAGGTTAGGGTCCCCTTCAACTTTTACGATTCGGAATATATTGATTTTTATTTTGCTGACCAATGTTTGTCAAAAAGAATCCTTCGCTAATAGCCACCAATGAACGTGACATCAACCTTTTAGATTGGCTATTTGATTTAGATAGTATTTTTAGGGGAACAACCAGCATTCAAACTGTCTACATGTAACATCCTCCATGTCGACAATCTCATATTTTATTTTGGCTTTATTTTTTACAGTTTCACATAAAACTTGAAAATTAAAATCAAATTTAACTTTTGTCATTAGGAACAATTATTTAAGGTAAAAATCAATGAATATGTAATAAAAATACAAAAAATTTTTTGGGAATTGTCGACATGGAGGATGTTACATGTAGACAGTTTAAATGCTGACTGTTGCCTATTTTTAGTATCCACGAATAAAATAAACCCTTACGATTTTAACTTGATAAGTTTTAACTGAAAGCTATTCACATCAATTATCATTATAAAGAGTACACTATCGAAAAAGCAAATCCGAAAAGTTACTCCTTTATCCTTGCGCGATGAAATAAGGTCAACTGCCAGAAAACGTCTCAAAATATAATTTATTTACAGGCTTATCTTTACATATTAAGCTTTAGAGCTATACCACGCATTTCCACAGCTGGATATGAGTTTTCCATCATTTTGGATGCCAAGTTTGATCTAAAATTAAATGTCGATTCCCCATACTTGGACATCACCCTTTATTAAAAACGTTCAGAGTAGGGATGCTTTTCTATCCCCCCGGAAACAGTTCCACCTGTTTCCCATCTGGTGGAAGATCATGGATAAACGTTATAAAGCGTGCAATCATATACATTAAACAATGGATGCACTGAAAATTCAATAAAAAAGAATACTATTGTTAATTCTATCTCTTTAAAAGTTTAGCTTTTCATAACGTTTAATCAAAGATAATATTATAGGGGCAAATAGGTAATTGCTTAACCTAACCATTCAAAATTTATATGAGCCTTTTAAAACCAAACCTTCAGATAGAAGCTTAATACTGTTGTAATAACAAGACTCACATCTTTAATGTAAATCAACTTAAAAGACTACAAGCAAAAAACATATGTTTTTCCAATATAAAAGCAGTAGTTTTCAAATATGTGGAGATTAAAAGGTAGTTAGTTACAAAAAAAAGAATCAGTCACTCTTTTTAGTCTGATAGAATTATGTTTCTTGCTTCCTGCCAGTTTAATGTTGATAAGTTTCATATCTTTATGGCAGCAGATTTGTTATCAAACAGTAGTTTATAAATACATTGATCTTGTGCTCTGCTATTAGAGGAGCAAGGGAGATAATATGAAGGATTTTTCAAGTCAAAGGTTCAAAGTACCAGCAGGCTAATGTGAGAAAAGATGCAATAGCAAAATGCCACCAGGTAACCGGCATGAAGTTTTCTGCTCTCATATAGCACTGCTGTACAAAAATTTGACAACAATAAATACAGAAATCTGGCTTTCATGTTGATATGGGAGATCTTTCTATGGAGAAAGTTTGCTCTTTTTATTAACCTTTACTAATGTTTATAACTCTTTTTTTAGCCAGCCTACAATTATAAGCCACTAGCTTCAACCCTCAAAGCCAGGCTTTTAACAGAATAGTGACATTTGCATTTTTTATTATTCTTATTGGGATCCACCTCTTCATTATTCATAGTTTTCTTGGAGTATCGCTTGTTATCAGACTTGCAGCTTTTTGGAAGAGCCAAAGCTGCATCTTATAGCTTATATAGAGATCAGATAGTACTTTATCTATTGGTACTTTAGACTCTCCCTATTTGGTTTATCCAACCTTTGAATTTGGAATAGTTTATTCAAAGGTACTGCTCCTGAATTCAAGCATATCAGCCTATCTCTTTCACTTCTGGGGGCTGGCCACTGAGAGCTTATCCCTTCTATTCTTCTATTTTTTAATGGCTACCCAATTTTTATATCAAGTTGAGCATTCCAATTTAAGATGATCATTGACCTAATAGCCTTTCTTTAAAGGTTTAACATAAAGGTTATCAGGACACTGATGCCAAAACTGTTTTTGAACTAGTATCAGGGGTTCAAGCCCTAGAAGAAGACCCATTGGGAAATTGGGAATAGTAGAGGAATGAGCTAGGAGCTAATCCCTCAAAAGATGGGTGCTAACTTGATAACTTAAGGAGAGGAATAGCCCAAGATTAACCAGGGGCACACAGATGACACTTGTGGCCGCACAACAGTCACTATTAAGTATTTAGCCATTTAAATGCTCTGAAATATAAAGTTATCTCTGTTTTTCTGATTGTTGCATGTAGATATTTGGATTGGAAGTCTTAAGGTAAAGATCCTGAAGCTGGATATCTAGGTTCAATAAAAGAACAGAAGGCAAGATTGGCCCAGTCAATCTGGGAGGCTGGGTGTCTCAAAAACGGTTTGATTAATTGGGAAGATTAATAAATAAATACACAGGAATATAATTAATGAGGATTTAATTATTTTGGTTAAATTGTCTTGACTATGTCAAGAAGTTTGATTAAGGTCAACCATAAGTAAACCCCCAAATTTTGGGTTAAAAGCAATGCTTTGGCAAATTCATTGGGTTAAAAGCGGCACCGCGCCGCCTAATGGTTTTGAGAAGTGCTGAGGTGCCACTATCAAATTTTTTCAGGCGCTGGGGCGCCGCCTGGGAAAGTTCCTGGGAGCCACAGTGGCAAATGGTTCAAGTTTCAAAGCGTTTTAATGGGTTTTAAGGCAAAACACCATTAAATGCAATGGTAAATAAATAAAGGCAAGTATGCCTAGGAATTCAGGGTTGATCAGCTGGTTCCCAGTTGGAACATCAATAGCTGAGTTTTGGGATGCTTAATCCACAGGGTTTTGGCACCAGGAGCTGAGGAAGCTCCATGCTGAAATGGTACATTGGGATGAATGGAGTCAGGTGACTTCTTCCCATTGTAGGTTGGTTCTCATAGCTTGAGAAATATTGGTGATTATTTAGGTAAAGATCTAGGTTTGGATGACTCAAACGTCATAGATTACGTGAGATGAATCATAGGTTGATTCAGGAACTGGAGGGGTTTTCAGCTTAATATTCCTTGAATGGTATATAAGCAAAAACAGCTACACTGTAATAAAGATATATTGTCAATTTCAACGCTTTCCCCTCAACTACATTTTCAATTATTATGTATTCTTTGTTAAATTTTGAAAGGGCCAAATTTGGAGTACTTTGCGTGGAAACCGCTGCTGCCAGGAAAGAGGTTCCTACAAGTTTGTTGGAGGAAGCTTGGGCAAGCTTGGAGGTCACCAAGACTTTGCCTGAGGAGTCCTTGATGGAAGTAAAGGCTGCGTTCAAAGATTTATACTCAGAGTACTTTGCAAAAGAAGGGACTCCTGCCCAAGGAAACCAAATCTATGTGTGGGATTCCTGGAACCTGTTAGTAGGATGAGACAAAATCTTACAACAAGTGAAGCAAAGGCAAATTGTGAAATTGAGGCTTTAAGGGCGAGGGAGGAAAAGAGCCTTGAGATCATGGCCAGTTGGCAGGATGATAACAAAGTGTTGTCCCATAAAATTGCCTCTCTGGAGACAAAGCTCTTCAAAGCTTTGTCAAAGGAAGGTAATGGGAATAAGAGTCAATGCAGGATAATGGCAGGATGGACTGGCTGGATCTGGATCCGCCACAGAGCCCAACACAGGGGCAGAAAAAACCCATGGTGAAAGGAGTCTAGTCTATGCTTGCCAAAATGTCACCATCTTCAGGAAATCCAAAGGAAGGAAACTCTTTCCTAGAGGGTTTCCTTATCAAAGCCTCTGGTCTGGAGGATGATGAGAAATATCATTGATTGAAAGTTCTTGCAGGTCCTTCCTGCTTCAAGTGGTTTGAAAGACGTAAAGGCAACAATTAGACCACATTGTTAGAGAAATTTTGAGCCAGTTACATGGTAGCCCTCAGACCTGGTGATGCTCTGCAGAAAGCCCAAGATATCACTCAAGCTGGTCATGAAACATTGTCAATGTATCTTTCACAAATGGAAGAGTTCCTAGCTTTTGTGGATATGGAACACAATCAGGATCTGGTGGAGGACGCTTTCTTCACTGGAATGTGGCCCAGGTTGAGAACTCAGGCTTCTATGCTGCGTTGTGAGATGTTATCATGGTCAAAACTTGTTCAAAAGGTCATTCAGATGGAATGGGATCTTGGTGGTCCTCCCCACAATGCTCCACACTCAAGAGTAGGAGCTCATGTGGCTGCAGGGGAAGGGTCTTCCAAGAGAACCAGACGTCCTAGAAGTCCTTCAGATAAGGATCACATGTCTAGATCTAAATGGGTGTGTAAGTTTCTATGGCAAAGGGATGCTGGATCTGCAGGAAAGATGGCCATTTGGCTGGGAAATGTCCCAATTGTGCGGAATTTGACAAGGAACACCCTGACATTATGTTTAAGGATTTAGGAAAAGAAAGGCGTGCTCAGGTGTCTCCCAACCTGAGCTTGGTAATTTGGATAATAATGGGGGAATGAGGCTTCAATCTGGAAAGGCCTTGAAGGAGTACGGGAAAAGCGCCAGCAAACCAGTGGAGCCACCTGTACAGGAAATCAATGTCTCTTGTCCAACTCTGCCTGAGGGAAGTCCAGACGCCTCTTCAGATGAGTGGATATTGGATGTGCTCTTGGGCATGAAGGAAGACAGGGATATTACATAGCAGCCTGTGCAGGTCCAGTTGAGCGTGGATCAGCTCAAAGAAGTGGAATGGCGTAAGAAGGTGGCCCAGAGCATGCCAGCATTATTGATTGCAAAACCTTTTGTGTGAGCATTGCAAGGAGTTATCCTTCCGGATATTTTGCTTGATGGTATCCCAGCAAAGGCAGTATACAATCCAGGCTGTGCTGAGGTAGCTGTATCAAAGAACTTTGTCCGTAAACATGGTATGGACCCATCAAGATTGGTCACTCTGACTTTATCTTCCGCAGATGGGGTTATCACTATTGAACAAGATGTGTTTGATGAGGTGGTAATAAAGTGGAAAATTACCATGGTCAAGACTTCTGTTGTAGTTTTACCAGGAGCAGGATTTGATGTTCTACTTGATATGTCTTGGATTGTTGAGCCAAGGTGATCCTGGACGCCGTCAAGAATGTCTTGGTTCATGAAGGAGTTGAGTACGCTTATCAACAGCTGAAAATTCTACCATCTCCAGAAGGTGTTCAGTCAGTGGTCATCTACGCCAAGGAACATTGCTCCATTCTACCAAAGGGAATTGCTTGGTTGAAACCGGTAGTTTTCAATTGTGGAACACAGGGAGGACAAATTATCCCAGAATTACCTGTCATATATCCTCAAATGTGACAATATTTTAGAATGGATCAAATGGTAAACTCCTCAAGTCCTGGAAGTTGTTTAACACTTGTGCAGTTCCTGTGGACATTCAGCAAGGTCAGTGTATTGGAGTTTGGATGTCTGTAGTTAGAGAAGTCACAACAAATAAACCTACCGTCTCTTATGTTTGTGTGCCCTTCAACAATTTAACCTGTATATTATGTCCAAGTGAAGCACCAGGTACCCCATTGTATACTCTGGTGTGGAAATGGAGTAGTTTTTTCTTGTTAGACAAATATTATGTGGGGAGAACTGGTCCACCCTATGTCATAAAAACGTTGACTGGGAAGCCGTACAAAGGATTTGTACCCTGTTGTAGTCCAGCTGCAGTTGCTGCAATTAGAGAAGAGGTGGAAAAAAACAAAGGGCTGACTTGATTGAGGAAAGTATCAGTCCTTACTCAGCTCCAATGGTTTGTGTCCCAAGGCCAGATGGGAATATACACATTTGTATTGATTTCCAAATGGTGAATAAGGATATTGTAAATGATGCCTACCCAATGCACCATATTGAAGACCAGCTGGACGCTATGGCTGGATCTTCCTGGTTCACCACATTGGATCTGACTAAGGATTATCACCAATTGTTGATTGATGAGAAGTCTAAGGAGGTTACAGCGTTCTCTACACCTGACAGTCTGTATCAATGAAAAGTTTTGCCATTGGGAATGAAGACAGCATGTGCTGTGTTTCAGCAGGTAATGGACCAGATTATGACAGGACTTCAGCCTAGATGTGTTTCTGTATATATAGACAACATTACTGTATATAGCCCTTCTTGGGAACAACATCTAGAGGATCTTGATCAAGTATTTTGCCGGATTGAGAAAGCAAAGTTTAAGATTAGTGTATCTAAGACTAAGCTTGCCTGCCAAGAGGTCAAGGTGTTAGGGCATGTTGTGAATTCTCAAGGGATTAAACCGAGTCCTAAGAGAGTTACTCTGTTGTTAAGTATTAGGTTGCTACAGTCAGTCTGAGAGGTTTGGGGTTTTATGGGGTCAGTGAATTTCTACCAAAGATTCATACCTCATTACTCCACACTTGAAGAGCCATTGTTTGCGTTAACAAGGAATAATTCCTGATTTGTTTGGGGACAAGAGCAAGATTCAAGCTTCTTAGAGCTAAAGAAGAAACTCTCTGAAGCCTCCATATTAAGATTCCCATATTGATCAAAGTTGTTCTACATTGAGACAGATGCAAGTTCAACTGGTCTTGGTGCTGTCCTTACTCAAGAAGGAGAGTCAAAGTTATCCCAACATCCTGTTGTGTATGGTTCTAAGACTTTGGAAACCACTCAAAGGAAATACTTGACTACTGGACGTGAAGGATTAGCAATAGTTTGGGTGGTGGAACATTTTAGGACGTATATCCTAGGAATGCCGTTTATTATAGTCACTGACCACACAGCTTTGAGAGCAATTCAGACCAATGAAGACTTACAAGGACAAATGCAATTATATGCGGAGAAGCTCTCTGGGTATGATTATGATATAATCTACCATCCAGGGTTGGAAAATCAAATTCCTGACTTATTGTCCCAAGCGCTGTTGGCCTGTGGAGAAGTTGAGACACAAGAAGCCTGGGAAGCTCTATCAAGGAATAGGATTTATTTTGAGAAATCCAAGCATCTACAAGTGGTCAGAGATCTCCATGTGCAATGGGGAGATCACCTCAGATATGAAAGGCTATGACAAGAAGTGAAAGCTCAGTACTGGTGTTCAGAGATAAGAGCTACAGTCCTTCAGATTTTGCAAGAATGTGATATTTGCTCTAAGTTCTCAGCGGCAAAATCCAAGGTGCCGCTTAAGTCAGTAATGTCACATTATCCTTTTGAGTTGGTCTCAATAGATACAGGTCATATTACATTATCAGGTGGTTGGAAAGAATACTTTGTGGTGGCCGTTGATTCTTTTAAAAAATGGGTAGAAGTTCAGGCACTGACTAAGGAAACAAGTGTTGCAATTGCTAAGTTTCTCTGAGAAGAAATAATAGCACAGCATGGATGTTCTAAGAAAGTTCTCACTAATAACAGACTGCCTTATGTAGGACCAGCGCTAACTAAGGAATGCTTGAAATGGGGCATTTATAAGTTAACCTCAGCTCCATATCATCCCAAGACAAATGGTTTAGCCAAGAGAACCATTGGAACCCTGAAGCGCATTATGGAGAAGTTGGCTGACAGAGCCACAACCCATTGGAAAGATCACCTGGCAATGAGTGTCATGGCATACCATACAATGCCCCATGATGCTACTGGGTTTTCTCTGTTTTGGATGTTGTATGGGCGGGAGACTACCACAAGCACTGAGGTGGGCCAATGGGAGTTTGTGGAAAAGAATTCCTATGAAGACGCCGTAGAGGAACATGCAGCCAAGATGCAGAAGTTATTTGCCAAGCCAAGGAGTGAAGGAGAGCAGGTTTGAGAGTAACGTACCACCAAGTGGAACTCAAAGCCTGGAGTACTTCCCTGTGATCATTTCCAGGTTGGAGATCTGGTATAGTTTGATCAAAGACGCAAAGAAAAGTCCCAAGAAGAGATCTTCAGCAATGGGTAAGGCCAATGAAGATTATCTTGATTAGTCCAGGGCCAAACTACCTAAATCAAGGGGTCAGAGCTGCCCAAGAAGAAGAATGGTCCTGTTTTCATCCTTGATTCCTTAAGCTGTTTTACAGGGAACTGGAACTAATTAAGGTACAGGGAGATGAGACTGATTCCACTGAAGAGAAGGAAGGGGCCTTGTGATTGTACGACAGTCACTATTGAGTATTTAACCAAATAAATGCTCTGAAATATAAAGTAATCTGTTTTTCTGATTATTGCATGTAGATAGGTTGGATTGGAAGTCTTAAGGTATAGATTACTGAAAACTGGATATCTAGGTTCAATAAAAGAACAGAAGTCAAGATTGGCCAAGCCAATCTGGGAGGCTGGGTGTCTCAAAAATGGTTTAATTAATTGGGAAGATTAATAAATAAATACACAGGAATATAATTAATGAGGATTTAATTATATTGGCTAAATTGTCTTGACTATGTCAAGAAGTTTGGTTAAGGTCAACCATAAGTAAACCCCAAAATTTTGGGTTAAAAGTACCGCTTTGGTGAATTCATTGGGTTAAAAGCGCCGCCGCACCGCCTAATAGATTTGCAAAGAGCCAAGGCGCCGCTATCAAAAAATTTCAGGCGCTGGGGCGCTGCCTGGATAAGTTCCTGGCGCCGCAGTGGGACCTGGTTTGAGTTTCAAAGCGTTTTAATGGGTTTTAAGTCAAAAAACCATTAAATGCAATGATAAATAAATAAAGGCAAGTATGCCTAGGAATTCAGGGTTGATCAGCTGGTTCCCAGTTGGAACATTAATAGCTGAGTTTTGGGATGCTTAATCCACAGGGTTTTGGCGCTGGGAGCTGAGGAAGATCCATGCTGAAATGATACATTGGGATTAATGGAGTCAGGTGACTTCTTCTCATTGTAGGTTGATTCTGATAGGTTGAGAAATATTGGTGATCAATTAGGTAAAGATCTAGGTTTGGATGACTCGAATTTCATAGATCACGTGAGATGAATCATAGTTTGATTCAGGAACTGGAGGGGTTTTCAGCTGAATATGCCCTGAATGGTATATAAGCAAAAACAGCTACACTGTAATAAAGATATATTGTCAATTTCAACGCTTTCCCCTCAACTACATTTTCAATTATTATGTATTCTTTGTTAAATTTTGAAAGGGCCAAATTTGGAGTACTTTGCGTGGAAACCGCTGCTGTCAGGAAAGAGGTTCCTACAAGTTTGTTGGAGGAAGCTTGGGCAAGCTTGGAGGTCACCAAGACTTTGCCTGAGGAGTCCTTGGTGGAAGTAAAGGCTGCGTTCAAAGATTTATACTCAGAGTACTTTGCAAAAGAAGGGACTCCCGCCCAAGGAAACCAAATCTATGTATGGGATTCCTGGAACCTGTTAGTAGGATGAGACAAAATCTTACAAAAAGTGAAGCAAAGGCAAATTGTGAAATTGAGGCTTTAAGGGCAAGGGAGGAAAAGAGCCTTGAGATCATGGCCAGTTGGCAGGATGATAACAAAGTGTTGTCCCATAAAATTGCCTCTCTGGAGACAAAGCTCTTCAAAGCTTTGTCAAAGGAAGGTAATGGGAATAAGATTCAATGCAGGATAATGGCAGGATGGACTGGTTGGACCTGGATCTGCCACAAAACTGTTGGATCAACTAATCCTTTAAGTGTGATATACATGATAACCAATAGTTAATCAGATTTGTACCAGCAGTAGAGGCTGTATAGAGCATGCAGTCAGGCTTGAGGGTGGTGTTAGAATTCATGGGTACCAAGTATGCAAGTAGATAATTGGATGAATTATCATAATCCTTAATAGTTTACTTGATTATGTTCCTTTTTTTGGCTAATAAATTTGGCAACAACAAGTTTTTTTGTTGAAGCCTTTGGAGTCTAGCTTAGATGATATTCTGTAAAATTTAATGGTCTATAGGGTGAGCCTTAGGGCCTATATTAGTTGGAACAAGGATTTGTGTGCAGTTTATCTGTGCTTGTAAGAGGGGCTATGGGGCAAATATGGACATAGTTTAAGTGGTAAAGGATTACATGATATATGATATAAGTTGAGTGAAAGGATATTTCATTACCTTTTTTTAGAATGATTGTAAGGTTTGATCTTGGACTAAAGGCTTTTTATACTCTTCTTTTAAGACATCAGTTCATTGGTCTTGGTCTCCTGGGAGTTTAGATGGGCCACTAACAGAGCTTGCTGTGGTGATTATGTACTGGCTTTTTGAGACAACTTATTGAAATAGCTATTCAGAATAGTACTTGGGTATCTTCTGTTAAAGCTGTGCAAACTTGAAGGAAGGTTAGCCAGCAGAATTGATGTTGGTGGTGTGTTGCTTGTTGGATTCTTTGGCTATGAGAAGTTTCCAAAAGGGGGTTTTGTCCTTTGAATTAACTAAAGAACCAACCTGAAATGAGGTATCACTGTGTTATAATAGATCATTGGGTTACATTCATTTCTGAGGCTTTACAATTATTGATGAGGGTTTTCATATTTTTTTATCAAGTATCAGATGGTTATTGGAGGTTGCAGTAGAAGTCATATTTAAATAAGACATGTGCCAAAAATCCAAAATCCATGAGGCAGAAGTTCAAGATGACTGGCCAATAGTCCTTTGCAAAAGATCAGATTTCCAAGGGTCCTGGTAGTCTATTTTTGACTTTAGTAATTAGGGGTGATTTTTATTGTTATTAATCTCACATTGTTAATCCAACTGTGATGGATCCAGGTCTAACCAGTCAAGCTTACCATTATCTTGCCCTTGACTCTTGTTACTGGTACCTTCATGTGACAAAGCTTCAAGGAGCTTTGCCTCCAGCCAGGAAATTTTGTGAGACAATGCTTTATTGTCATCTTTCCACTAAGCCAATAATTTTAACACTCTTTTCCTCTCTGTTTCTTAATGCCTCAACTTCACAATTGGCTTGGTCCTTTACTTGTTGCAAAATTTCATCAAACCCTAACAGCAAGTTCCAGGAGTCCCATGCATAAACTTGATTTCCTTGTGCTGGGGTTCCCTCTCTGGAAAAATAATCAGAGTATAGTTCTTCAAAAGCTGATTTCACTTCTATCAAAGACTCCTCAGGTGCAATCTTAAAGACCTCCAGACTTGCCCAAGCCTCCTCAAGCGAGCTTGTAGGAACTTCCTTTCTTGCAGCAGCAGCCTAAACACAAAGCACTCCAAATTTTGCTCTTTCAAATATTAATAAAGAAAACATGATAATTAAAAAGAAGTTGAGGGGAAAGCGTCAAAATTGACAATATATCTTTATTTAAAATTAGCTGTTTTTGCTTATATACCATTTGGGGCATATTTGGCTGAAAACTCCTCTGGTTCCTGAATCAACTTATGATTCATATCACATGGTCTATGACATTTGAGTCATCCAAACCTAGATCTTTACCTAAATAATCACTAATATTTCTCAAGCTATGAGAACCAACCTACAATAGGAAGAAGTCACCTGACTCCATTCATCCCAATGTACCATTTCAGCATGGAGCTTCCTCAGCTCCTGGCGCCAAAACCCTGTGGATTAAGCATCCTAAAACTCAGTTATCAATGTTCCAACTGGGAACCAGCTGATCAAACCTGAATTCCTAGGCATCCTTGCCTTTATTTAGTTATCCTCATATTTAATGGATTTTCACCTTAAAACCCATTAAAATACTTTGAAACTTGAACCAGGTGCCACTGCAGCGCCCAGCAATTTTCCCAGGCGGCGCCTTGGCGCTTCTCAAATCAATTAGTTGGCGCAGGCAGTGCTTCTAACCTAATGAATTTGCAAAAGCGGTGCTTTTAACCCAAAATTTGGGGGTTTACTTATGGTTGACCTTAACCAAACTTCTTGACACAGTCAAGGCAAGTAACAATAATTAAATCCTCATTAATTATATTCCTATATATCTATTAATTAACCTTCCTGGTTAATTAATTTTTTTGAAACACCTAGTCTCCAAGATTGATTCAGCCAATCTTGCCTTCTGTTCTTCTATTGTTTATAGATACTAAGTCTCAGTAATCTTTATCTGAAGAAATCTAATCAAACCTATCTACATAAAACAAACAGCAAAAACAGAGCAACTTTATATTTTGAAGTATTTATTTGGCTAAATACAAACAGTGACTGTTGTACAGTCACGCCAACACCTATTGATGTTAGAATGAAAATTAATCAACTAGCAAACATATCCAGGAATACTGACAGGGTGAAAATATACATCTAGGTACAATAAATTCATCAATAGCAATTTTTAGCTGTGTGAGTTTCAGTTGTTAAAAG
Source organism: Entomophthora muscae (assembly GCA_014839935.2). Taxonomy (NCBI): domain Eukaryota; kingdom Fungi; phylum Entomophthoromycota; class Entomophthoromycetes; order Entomophthorales; family Entomophthoraceae; genus Entomophthora; species Entomophthora muscae. The sequence goes on from QTSX02003709.1 coordinate 47,365, forward strand.
GAAAAGAAAGAGAAATTGTGTCAAGATAAGATTTATTGAGAAAGAAGAAAATAGCTTTATACCTTGAATTGGCCACCAGGGGTGGTTTGTAATTATGGGGCTTTCAAGTTGATTTTTGATACCATGTGGCTGATAATATTTGGAAATCATAGGTGGATTACTAGTTGGGTAACAGATGGGCTACAACTAGATGGCATATATGAGTAGTTGCCCAAATCAGGCAACATTTGAGTCATTTCAGGTTTCATACAACTATCCAAAATGTTAGAGATTTAGATCTATAGATGATTCAGGAAATTCATCCTTTCTTTATATTATCTTGGCCTGAATCTTATATAGAATAAAGGGAATCCTTTGTGTGAGCTTTGATGAGCTTGGATTCTAGGCAAGCAATCTTGGCGTTAAACTTGCCAACATCTGGTGATCACCTTCACACCTTTTACTTCTAACAGTATTAGATACAGACTATCTTTCTTATTACATGATAGTCTTCTTTCAGTTAAAAGCCAGAAACATAACAAATAAAAAGATTGAGGGGAAAGCAGCCATTGCCACAGAAATAAGCATATTTATTTATTATTATCATATTTCATTATATACCAGTCAGGGTATAATTGGCTGAAAACCCCTCTGGTTCCAGAAGTAGACCTGGGTTCCTATCATATGACTATGACATAACAGCATCATTTAATCAAGACATTCAACAAAATAATCTTCACACTTTTAACCTATAATAATATGCACTAATAAATTTCATAATTTCCTGATTCTTTTTTTGAAATGTATTGTTTTGGCTTGAAGCATTCTAGACTTCTTTCACCAAAACCCTGTGCACTATATGTATTCCTGATCCATGCTTCCATTTTCCCACCTGGGAAAAAGCTTATCAATCCTGGATACTTAGACATAATTGTCTATAATAAGCCATTTTTGAGCTAATTGATTTTTTGCATTTAAACCCCATCTAACTGCTTAAAAACCTAAGCCAGGCGCTGCTGCGGCGCCCAGGAACTTTCCCAGTGGGCGCCCCAGTGCCAGAAAATTTTGCCAGGAAGCGCTTAGCGCTTTTCAAATTGATTAGTTTGTGTGGTGGCACTTATAAACCTCAATTTGGGGGTTTACTTTTGGTTAACTTTAACCAATCTTCTTGATATATTATAGACCATTAAACCCTTTGATTAAATGCTCATTAATAATATTTCCAGGTATAAATTAATTAATCTTCACAGTTAATCAATTTATTTGAAGACAACAAGTCTTTTCTTGACTTATTCAAGTCAATTTTGGCCCTATGATTAAATCCCCATTAATAATATTCCAGGGTATCACTTGATCTTTGTGGTTAACCAATTGGTTTGATACACCTAGTCTCATAATCTGAATAATTTAGATTATTCATTTTGTCCCTCAAAAAGTATAGCCTAATTGATTCCTGGGTACTCCATTACTACGTTAGAAAATCTCCCTGAATGCCAATCCTATTGTTTTGAATTTCAACCAATGAAAATTATCACAATTAAATTGCTTTGTGACATCACAGTCCAATGTGTCTTTAGTATTGTTACATACTGATTACAACACCTGAAAACTTGGTTCCTCAGGGGTTTTGCATCCTCTAGGACGCTGGGAATGAGGTCTTTTGGGCCCTAGCGCCATATTATTTGAGTTCTTGAGTGGAGGCTGGGATGATGCTTTCATACTGTTAGATTCTGGATTTTCACAGTCTCAACTAGTTGTAATGAATATGCTTGTCCTTAAGCCTCTTCCCCAGTCCCTACACCAAGTAGGTATATTTGATGTAAGCTTTTAGTATGATGATGATGGGCTCCACCTTAATGGGTTATAACTTTAGTGTTTGGGGTTCATTACCCATATCTGTCTCTAATCTAATGCTGCTATAGAAGGGGTTGTTCTATGGCCTTGACATATTTAGTTTCTTTTTTGGGTTGTGCTTTCTGAATTTCAGACACCTTTGGGTTGTCTTGCCTGGGGATCTTGGCTTGCAGAGCTAATCTAGAATTCTGTTGGTAGCCTTGATCTCTGGGTTAGTGCCAAAACCCATTTTATACAGGCTATGTTGGTTGTTGCTTTTAACTTACTCTACACACCATCAGCACTGTGGGTAAATAGTCAATTTATTTATTAGGTTTGTTAGTAGATAACTTAGAATGTTCTTGGACTAGGAATCATTAAGTATTTTGATCCTCATATTAGCTTAAGGTGGTATGATATAGTGATGCTGTGTTTTATCCCCTGTTTAGTTAGGTACACATTTGTCTTTTTAATTGTGAGTTCCTTACCACCATCAGTGATCAGGAGCTCTGATTACCAAATTTAGCCCTAATTTCTTTACCAATAAAGAATCTAATGAAGTTCCTGTGTGCATTTTAGCGGCTTACAATAAATTGCTCTGATGATATATACTACTTTGCTTATGATATACCTTTTGTTACCAGAATTACCTGACATTGATCCCACAATTTCTAGGGCCCAACCAATGAAGGAATTGCCTATAGAGATAGATAACACTGAATTTAGAGGGGCTTAAGACTTAAAAAAATTCAAATATTTGTGCATTTTATAAACCAGCTAAAAAATATCTCAGTATAGGGTTATCCATCAATATTTAGTCTTTAGAACCTTAAAAAGAATGTGGAGGCAAGTGTGGCCTAGATCTTGATGATATCTCAACTTGATGTCTACTCTTTGGGACATGGTTACATATGAAACACTGATTTCATCAGTTTTTTTATGTCAGAGAACACCAGGAACATCAGAAAAAATGTGTGCATTATTTGGTACCATAGTTTTTGTTAGTTTAGTGATCCCTTTAGAGAACCCTTTATTATTGTTATGCATTAGTAGTAGGGACTAATTGGGATCAAGCCCCTTGCACAATAGAGTTGTTGTAAGTAAAATATTTAGAGGGTATCAGAAACTTTTAACTCTTCTTTAGGATTATACTCAATCAGCATGGGATATATTTGAATTAGCTCCATCTATTTGCCTTAGTGCCTTGTAAAGTTAATATGTGTTTTAAGGTATACAAGAGATCTATAATTTTTTAGCCAGGTGGCAATTTTGGGGGGAAAGATGATATTGTCATTTGATGGGACTTGTACTATGGCCAAAATTTCCTTGTTATGTATGAGGTAACAGCATTTCCTGTCTGTAAGCTTACATGATTTGTAGGCTACTGGAAGATACTTGTTTTCCTCAGTTTTTATTCTTATCAATTCTCTAATTTCTATGGCTGAAGTATCAGTCTCTAATTGATAGTCTCTGTATCTTATGGAATATTAGAGAAGGAGTACTTGTTTGAGCCTTTGTTTCAGATGTCTAGGATTATATTCACCTAGGGATTTCCACTAAAATTTGGCAGTCTTTTGCAAGATCTGCAAGAGAGGACCCTAATTTTGCTGCATTTGGAGATAAAATATCAACAGTATAATATCATCCCAAGAAAGTTTTGGAGTTTAGACCAGTCTCTTGTGGGTTGCATGTCATAAATGACTTTGAAACCATATGGGTCTGGTATCATCTGTTGGGTACCAAGGAGGTGTCCCAGGAAGGCTAGCTCCTACTAGTAGAACATTCTTTTATATTTTTTGGCTAGCAATAAACTGTTCTTAATTTTTTAGTACTGCAAAGAGGTCAATGTATTGCTGGGCCTTAGATGAGCTATAGACAAGGATGTTATCAAAATTTATACAAGTGTATGTGAACTAATATGTTTAGCAAATACTTTTTTCATGTATGTGACAAAGGCAGAGGGAGAATTATTCATTCCAAATTTAAATATCAAGTACTCTAAAAACTTCATTTTGTTGGAAAAGTGGTCTTAGGTATATAATATTCTTTGAATCTAGTTTGGTTGCATCCTAAAGTCAAGCCTATTAAGGAAAAGTAAGTTTCACCCATAATACATCAAACAGTTTTTTATTAGAGGCAGATGATGTAAGTTCAATGTAGTGATCATTTTTAACACATGGTAGTCTGTCAACAGCACAAAAACCATCCTTCTTTGCTATAAAGAGAACTGTGGCTCCATAGAAGAACTTAAAGGGCTTGATTGACCCCTTTTCTAATGCATCTGCTAAATTTTTTGCCGCATTTTGTTTTTGTTGGAGGGCAGTTTTTAGATGAGTTGTGCCTTGGGTATGATTCTCTTGAGCTGGATAGAGGGTTTAATATGCCTATGGATTGGAAACTCTTATTGATTTCCTGGAAGACCTCTGTGTACTGTATAGTTATTGGATTAAATGTATCTGGCCTGATAAAACAAGTTTTGCCATATAGAAAGACATTAATTTTTAGCCTCAGGTATCCCAATTTAATTTTTTATGTTTCCCTGTTCCTCTTATGTATCTTTGATATTTACAAATATATGGTCACCAAGAAGTTTTTTGGCATAAAAGGGGTAAATATAGTGATCTATCCCTCTATGTTCTACTGTAAGGGTTAAATAACCCATCCCACATGTGAGTTATTCCCAATTAGCCAGTATAATCATAAAGCTAGGTTGTAATGGGTAAAGCTTAAGATGGAAGTCTGTTTTATGTAATTGACATTTCTTAGCTCTATTGTTAATGCTTTTGATTACTCTTATCAGGGTAATAAGGGGTCATCAGAGAGGCCTACTCTTTGACACCAATAAGAATGGTTGGAACATTTATGTTTTCAACTAGACTCTTGTTTACCAGGTTATAATCAGCTCCTGAGTTAAGGAGAACAATCCCTTAGTAATTACAAAAAAATGATATTAAATGAGTTTATTGCTGTTATTGGCTATGGCAAAAAAGCAGGGAGTCACTAGAAGTTACTTTGCATATGATAATCCCATCAACTTTATGTGGGTGAAACTTGTGTGTTTCAAGTTATGAATCTTTGTTGTGGTTAGGGGTTCTGACTTACTCATTAGGTATCCTGGGCATTTCCCATCTCTTCAACTTCCTGGGTTGCACTACTGTGGGAGTTAGTTATGTTGCTTTGCGCAGAAGAGTCACAGTTTGAGGTCAGTCATAAGTTTGCTAGAAGGTTATGTTTGTTCATGTTGGAAAGTATAAAAAAATCTTCCTTTTTTCTATATTTGTGTCTTGGATATTCTCATGAAAATTCTGCAGTTCCTGTGGCTATTTCAGCTTTTTTAGGTGCTCTAAAAGTTCACACAGCTTCTCAAGATCATATGGTTCTGGAAGTATACTTTAATGCCATCCTAGAAGGAGAGTAGGGTGGCTGGGATATCAAAACAATTTATTGGGGTGCTTAATGCCAGAATTATTCCTAATAATAGATGAATTCTTTCACAAAATATGTCTGTTTAATTTTTTACATCTTGCAGGCATTATGAAATTTGAATATTTTTTTGACAAATTTTTCAACCAAGGCTTCCTGGAATCCTTACCAGGTTCTGTCTTCTGTTGTTATATCTTTATGTCATTACATTGAACATCTTACAGAGTCTTTTTTGAAGCAAATGTCAACTTTTGAGATATAGAATTTCTTGGGAAATTATAACTGCCCTAGATTACTATTAGCTGCTCTCAACCAGGTATTAGCATTCTCAGTCTGTGTCCCAAAAGCGGATTCCAACTTGGCTGATCTCAGGTGAGCTTTGATGTGGGTTGTCAGGATGTTTTTTTCAGATATGTGAGTTGGCATTATGGTCTTCCTGACTCAGGGATGGTGGTTAATTGAGATGGGGGTATTAATACCTGCTTCAGAGGGTCAAGTTGTCTGGGACTCCAGTTCCCAAAGTGTGAGGCTGTCATCTGTTAAGGAAGGTTTCCATAAACTATTGGTGGTGTGCTTCTTGGTTGTGAGTGTAGAATATAATTTAGCTTTAATTTGGTGTGATAGGGAAAATCTACCTGAGCTACCACTGTTGTAAATGTGATGTACTGTAATTGCTAAAAGGAAGGGGAAAAGAAACTGTGTCAAGATAAGATTAATCAAGATACAAGGAGGTTTTTCACACCTGAAATAGGCCACAAAGGGGTGGATTAAAGAAATGGACTTTTTAAAGTTGATCTTTGATACCATTTGACTTATCCTACATGGATAGTATAGGTGGATTGCCAGCTGTTATAATTGAAGAGATTACAACTGGTTTATGTATGAGTAGTTTCCAGAATTTTATGACAGGATGAATTGAGTTGGGAGTTGAATGGCTATCCAATCCATTAGACTTTTATTTTGTTGCAAATAAATGGTGAAATTTTCAAAAAAATTCCAATCTTGGCATTTTTTGAAAAAAATATTATATTTTTAAAGTATTATTAATTAAAGTTAAACAAACCTACAAATATAAATATTATTAGTGTTAGGGGTAATATAGTAAAATAAAAACTAAAAAAAGGAAATAAGTTAATGATTTACACGGTTATTTCTTTCTTTCTTTCTTAAACTTTACTTTATAGTACTTGTATATTATCTTAACATTAAGAACATAGAAATTGTTAATAGTTCTCTTTAAATAGTAAAAAATAAAAAGTGCTGACTCCCTCATTTATTTCATTTTCAATAGGAGGTGAAATAATTATTCTAGCTTATTTTTCCAGTTCAATTTCCTTAATTCCATCACTGTGATTGAGGTCAATTTTTAAAATTCCTTATTTTCAAGTTTTTTATTATAAATTCTATATTAAATAATAGAAAGTTGTGCTTATACTAAGGAATCACTGTTAGCCATATATTAATATATGACATTGAAGTCAAATTAGGTATCACATAATTTATAACCTGACTATTTAAAGGACTGCCATATGTGTTAAACTTATTTCTATATATAAATCTAATATAAATAATGTTTTATAAGCAATATAATACTTTTATTTTATTCATGAAGATTTCACTGTTTATAATAGATGTACTTAAAAAGGGGTGACACTGGCACTTTTACATCACAATTTATGACTTAACAAAAAATATATTGCTAATATCAAAAGTTTAAGAAATATAGTTCAAAATTTTCTTTTTATATTAAGGTTAATATTAGGCTAAATTGAAATGGCCACAATAATATCCTGGTTTTTTATTTCAACCCTCTAAAAGCAAATTAAAATGTTAATCAAGCTTACATACCTATTGATTCCATTAGTGGAATTTATTTTTCTGGCTGGCAGTGCAAATATCAAAAAAGTTTTTTGCATGTGTATTATTTCTATTTCTGGTGGCTACATATATGCAAGGAATATTGGATATTTTTTAATGGTGTGTTATTTTAAAAAGGGTTAGTCGATCCCAGTGCTTCTAAAGACTTTCCTACTATGAAAGTCATTTAAACCTTTTAAAACTAGGCCCCTAAATGTTTCGGTCCTTAATAAAGGATAAAACAGGCATTAAGTACATAATTATCAGTATTGACTACTTCACCTGAAAGCTTGATGCATAGGCAACTACTAAAAAGAACTTTCACCGCTTTAACTTGCTTCATTAGAAAAGAAATAACAGCCCTATTTAGATACCAAAAACAACTCTTCTTTGATGATGAAGAGAAAGTTATGGAGTACATTGCGAAGAGATTATTTTTCAAGCATTCATTGTATTAAGTGATATCTACCCCATATCAGTAAACAGCTATCTAGTGGAAGAAAAGACTCAATGGTATCTTGATCTAACTCATACAGGAATCTAAATCCTGATAATACTGTAATAGTAATTTACTCAAGTTGTTAAGGGTTGGAATTTATTTAAAATAGGATTTTATTAATAACCTAGTTTAATTGAGCAATTTTTATGGCTTTTAAAGCCTAAAGATCTCATAGTTTAACTTCTGAAGCATTTTTTGGAGCCTAAAAAATTGAATCTCTGTGGCAAGAAGACCAACTGTGATTCTCCTGCTCTTTAGACACCAGAACATTTCCTGTATCAAAACCAGGTGCAAATAGGAGGGGTTGTCATTCTTCAAGTGATCATGTTCCTAGATTAAAGCATGATATTTTGCCTGAATGATAAAGAACTACTCAAAAACCTTAATTATGAGCATTCTGACATCAGCTCCATTGACCATAACCTCAGCTGTAGCGCTCCTTTTATTGGTTATATACAACTACTGTAATAGTTTCTTGAACTCACTCCTCAAGAACTCCTTGCTGTTAGAGTAAAGAGGTAAGCTGTGTGATTTAAGGAAATACAATTAAGATAAAATAAACAAATTGTGAGTTTCTTGACAAGCAGGAGACCAAATTGGTAGGATGGTTTCAACATCTTGGAGCCAGTGGTAGTGTAGCAGAAGATGGAGATGAAAATTATCAGCATACAAATGATTTGCAGAGGTAAATTAGAAGAAGAATCCATAGGCGTCAACAGGTAAAGGGTGAGCCAGGGAGCAAAGAAAGGAATTGATGGCAACCTTGATCATAACTAAAGCTAATCTCTCAAGAACAGGGGCAAACAGCATCAGATGAGCTAACAATTTTTAAAAACTTTATTTTATTTGAGGGTAAATAAGCTATCTAGAAACAAATTTCCAGTGAGGGGTTTGGGAAGTTTTAAGAGAATTTGAGTTGTAAAGGATGGATGGATTACAGCTTCTGATTGGTTGGCACAAACATTTTCTTCAATCAATGATTCAAGGGCAGGATTGGACTGGATGACTTCATAATCTATAAAATTTTGCAGCCAGCAGTCAAGCAGTATACTATTTTGGCAGCAAATAATGCATGACTAATTTATTGTAGTTAATTGGTAAGAGCAGGAGCAGATACAGAATTTGGAGAGGTATCTGGACAACTCCAGCTTTAACACTTTTTTAATCTATGACAACATTTAAATTTTCCAGAGTTTCCAAGGCTTTAGCAGCTTTTTGGCAACAGTTTAAAGTGTGGCAAGGGCATGTAATTCATCACATCTGTATTTCTACTGTAGCACTTGCCCCTGGCTTTCAACCTCAGTCTTTTAGTGATTCTTTCTCATTCCTCTTTGGGATTATGGCTTATGGCAAAATTCCTGCAGCAATGCCTTTAGATGTCTTCTTTTCTTGTGTTAGGATAGTAATGTGAGGGATATTGTTTAATGTAGACTAGAAAAAGGTAATGGTTTTGGGGGTCATTAATAGTGTCTATTCAAATAGAAGGAAGGCCTTCCTATAAGTCTTCTGTTTTATAGTTTGTTGTGATCTTGGTACTTAGTCTTTTTAATGAACAAAATCTTTTCTTCTTTCAAACCCCAAGGCCTAGGACTGGATTTAAACCCTGATCAAACTGGACTGCGGGTCACCCATCAGTGTTTTTTTGGGTAAATCCCTGTCTGGGATCCACTTAGCAGGAAAATATTTCCCTACCTTGTAGGCTATAGCTCTCAGATTTAATTCTGTTGCAATAGAGCCTATGAGCTTGTAGCTCTAGTTAGATGTACAAATTAGACCAAGAAAGAAAATATTCTAACAAAGTACTAAACCTATCCAATAGGTAATATCCTATCAATTAGTTTGGGAGATAGAATGATGCATGGGGACAGACAAGGAATAGCTCAGGCTCAACAGGAGGGTTAGTTGGTTCACATTGGTAGTTATACTTTTGGCCCCAATAGCCAGAGTCATATTTGAACCACCCACAGGCTAAGGCTTTCTCAGCATGATCAGGTTCAGGTGAGGAAGTGCATCATTTAGTCTGTGCAGATGATCCTTCCTTTACCAAGGCTCCTAAAACTAGGAGGTTTTGGAGAATAAGAAGGAATAAATGTACTTTATTTACCATACTACTGGAGAATAAATAATGTAAGGTTAAAAATAAGGTAGATATTAAGCAGGTTTTAATGTTGCTAGAACAAGAAAAGCTAATACTTAGCTTCCTTAAATAATGTTCAAAATAATAGGGAACCAAGAAAAGAATAATTGGGTTTTGGAGGATTATAGCAGGTTTTCACTCAGTTAAAGTAAAACCAGATGAATTGGAGGCAGATGTCTTTAAGATTTCTCCCAATCATCTTGATTAGGATAGAAAGCAGGAGAAACTTGTGTCATTTATAACCAGAGAATAGAGATAAAGTGGTTCTTAACATTAGAAGTATTTCTTTTAGTGGTTAAGTCAATGATCTTATATGAATCAGAGCAAGCAAAGAGTAGAAGAAGCTGGTAAATTACCCAGTCAAATGCAGAGAGTACAGTTGTATATTTTCTGATCACCTTGCTGCTTTTGAAAATCAAATTAGATGCAAACTTAAACAAAAGAGTATAAATAATCATATTAAGCTGATTTGTGCTCATAAAGTTAATGTTAACGTTCACTCTAGGGTCTCAGGGTTTATACTCAGGTTGAGAAGTGAATAACAATGCTTTAAAATCATCATACTAAACAAATTTGATTCTGTATTTATTGGTTTTGGTGTAATCATTTTTACTCATCCATGAGAGTCAGAAATATCAATGCTAACAATCCCCTTATTCAAGACCCAGTTACCATCAAGAATGAGGATATCAGCACAATTTTTCTAATATTGCACCTGCAATAGGACACAACCAATTGCCTAATGAAGGCAAGGAGGCCCCTGCCATTGAGCTAATAATCCAGATGCAATATGTGGTAGCCAATTAGAATCACATTACCAATGAAAACACCAACTAACAAGCTTCTTCTAGGAATGACTCTCTAGATCAGAAGGATTGAACTACCATTCTGGAAGATTCAGCAAATAGACGCCAGCCCAGCGGCTGTGCTGTTTTTCTACCTGCAAGTTTTTGTCTTCCAGTGCTCCCTTTGGTCACATTTACTTCACAGAGTACTCATTAAATCCTGAATAACAGGGATTTACCTCTAATAACATACTAGCAAGTGATCTATTGGAACATACTAAAGAGTTGACCAGATATAATAAAAGTAGCCTTTGGCTTACTACTGAACCCCATCTATTCAGAGGGATATATAACTCCCTGTCTGTATACCAGTTGGACATGGAACCACCAATCACTCTCAAAACAATGCCTGTGATACTCCTGAGCTTTCCTTTGATCACACCAACAAGCTATTTGTGATGGTGTATATCACCCTCACAGGGGTGATAGACACTATATTTCTGGCTTATAGACTGCAGTCTTGGGTAAGGAATACATGTTTACTTTTTTTAAGTTAGCACCAATCCTCTAGTTGGCACAGCCTGACTGTACTGCAGCTGTCTGATCCCAGAAAATTACAGGCCAGCCGCCAAAGGTTGGTTTCCTCATTTATTTTAGCCTCTTAGTCTTTATTCTTATTCTTATTTTTGCTCTTATCTAATTTTTTCTTCTTTTTTCTTTGATCTTCTCCTTCCTCCTGCTCTTGTCCTTCCTCTTTTTGGCTCTGGCTCATGATCAAGCTTCAATACACTTTAGATCCTTCTTATTCTCTCCTTGGTCCAGTTAATCATCCCTTATACAGAAGGTTATTTCAGTCTTCTTATCAACTAAGCAGTTTTCTCTTACAGACTTAAATAATTAGTTTTCCTCTTTTATATAATAGATTTAAATTCTAAACTTACTCAAGCCAATCTCAGAAGACATCCCTCTGACATAACCCCTTATTATTTAAGCTTTTGCTTTATTTTATCAATAAAAATAATTAGTATACTCAGCCCTAAACTGCAGCTAATCATTAGACTGCATTTTTTTGTACTATATGTCAAGATTTTGCATCTTGGGGAAGAAGTTATATTTTTTATTGTATATATAGAGTTTGAGATAATATTGTATGAGGAAAATATTAAACTACCAATGTGGTTGTTATACAGTGGGTAAATGTCTCTTTTTCAAGACTGAGGGAGACAATTTCTTTTGCTACAAGTATTGACAAGGCTTTGCCCAATACTCAGATACTTCTGAGTACTAAATGACTTAGTAATGATACACAGTAATAGAGGATAATTGTCTCTATTTCACTAATTTTTTCAGATTGATATCTAATTAGGAGAACATCTTATAAAGAGTGGCCTAGTCCTTCTACTAGTATTTACATCTGGAGCTTCTAACTCTTATTAGTCAGTTTTCTGTTCCCCAGACTGCCAATTACAATCCAAAGGTTAGGCATCCATTTTGTGCTGGCATAGAATAACAATAAATTGCCAGGGCTCATGTATGTTAAACAGGGTCTTGGCAGCATCACACATAATGTTAATGAAATGGAGTAATAAGTTACTTATTTAAATATGAACTTACTTCCTACATTTGACAGTTGTTTGAATTTCTGTATACAGATGATTCTCCAGAATATTCACCAAATACAATAAGATTTTGCAGTGGAGTGTGCCATGGGAATATTATGTCATGACCTAATATGTAATCTGTATTAGCTTGATCTTGTCCAAACAGATCATTTGTCTTTAAACATAGGACATGCTTTGGAGTAATTATCACATTTCAATTACCCAAATCTATCACTTGGATCACATCAGTACTATAATAAGCTATGATGGTGGAGTGCTGCTTAGGCGTTGTCAGCCTATAAACCAGATGAATGTTGGTTCAGTCTACCATATGTGTCACAAGTGACATTCAATTATTATTGATACACAAGAAAGAATCCCATTATCCGAATTTGAACCCCAAACCCCTGTGGGCTGCCAGCCCACAGACCAGCAGCCCACGTTTTTTTGGGCTCAAGTTAAGAATGTATTTGATCTTGGATGAACCTCAAAAATCTGCCAATGAGGCGCATTCTTCAATCAAATCCTGCTCTCTGAAGAATCTCTCTAGCCTAGCCAATAGTAGCACTAACTCAAGTAATACTCTGTGATAACTTGGACCACCTCCAATAGAGCGCTGCATGAATTTCCCTGAGAGCAAAAACAACCAGATGATGACAAATATTATGCCTAATAGAAGGAAATTGAGATTCCACACTCTAGTCTAGCCAATGATGATCCTTTGACCTTGGATACCAAAAAAGATTTCCAAACCCTGGTAAATGCTACTACCCAGCTCAAAGGAGTTTGTAAAAGTTTTCCCAGGGCTGATGGGCATATTATACACTGGGCCCACCAGAAAGTTGCACATTGCCATTTTTGCAGTAAAGGGTTATGAACCCCTGGTTCTATCAGGTCATCTCATACCTAATTTTAGCACTTTTTTTGTAGTTTGATTTCTCCGGCTCTGCTCCCTTTGTAGTGAAATGGCTATGAGCTATGACGCTATTTACTGTTGTAACTGTGCTATTTTAGAAGAGTTACAAGGGGAAAACATTTAGAAACTAGACAATAATCTTTAGTGAGAGATAGTGATTATATAGTCAATGTAAATCCAGAATAACAGGAAAATGATAGTGTTGATCACAGAGCAGAATGGTGAAGGGGGTGGACTGATCCTGGATATGAGTCAAGCGCCAAAACAAGGTATCTACTGTAAGAGATCATCATTTGTTCATGTTGTTGGATTTGGAAATTTGGGTTGATTTCCTAGTCTGACTTTGGATGACTGAATAATTGGATTGCAGGTCACAAACCTGTTTACTCATAAGCTTGTTGGCAGGTTGAATCTCCTGTACTGACATTATCAGTTCTGTTAGTAATAGAAGGCTATACGCCTTATATGTTGACCATAGGAGGCCATAAGTCATACCTGCTATCCATATAAAGCTTTTATGCTTTATTTGTTGGCCATAAAAGTCTATAGGGCAAAGATGTTGGCCAGATCATTCAATATATCATATTTGTTGCTCAGATGAAGTAAAAGTGATCTTTTAAACTTTCTGTTCCAAAAACTGTCCAGATTATGCCCAATTTGCCGCAATTGCCTTTGGAACATCCATTTGCCAACTGATGCTGTTAGTCCATCTTACAACCATCTTGTCAGTTGTAATATCCACATGAAACTGTAGCAACTAATTTAATTGATCATCAATATTCAATATTGTTGATCAGCATTTCATTTGGCTATCATCTCACAAATACCTATATAATATTCACTTGTCTTATGTTTCATGTCCTGCCCCAAAGGGCAGGCTCTTTAGTTATTATATTTTTGTTTTTGCTTTAAAATAATCTTTCTTTATTTTTAATATTGAAATTTTAAGTTATAAGTTAATAATTAAGTATTCAAATTTTAATTTACCTTGTTTTTGTCAATTTGTGTTTGAGTTGTTGTTATTGCTATCTTCTTTTGCTATTTAATAGCTTTATATTTTCTAATTTAAAGTTAGAAGATTTCAACTTCTAATTATTTTTTGAAACTCCTGGTTACGCCATTGCCGCTCTTTCCCAGTTTCACATTGCTGATCTGTGGTCTGTACTGGGTTTCTGTTTTCTATTCCCCTACATATTTCCTCCTGTTCTTTTCCTTCAGTTGTCCCTTCTCTTGGCTGATGTTCCCCTATGCCCATCATTTTCAACTGAATGAAATTTAACTATATATAAAGAGCTTGTGAAGAATAGGCTGTGTGCCAAAATTTTAAGTGATTTCTTCCCTTCAATCTTTTATCAATTTTAACTTCATACTTGTAATTTTAAGGTTTCTTTAAATCTATAGTTAAGTGATTAGTTCTAAGTTTTTTCTTTTCTTTCCTCCTAGTTAAAGAATGTAAGTTGTAAAATAACAAGCCTTGGGCTTGTTGTATCCATTATTTCCCATTAAGTGATCTTTTAGTAGCTACATGTACCAGTTTTCTGATGGATAGTATCTCAATATTGACATCCCCTTAGTTATTAATTGCTCCTTATTAAATACTTTTTTTTATCTCCTTTGTTTAAGATTTTTAAACTCTACCACACCTTTTTTAACCCAGTTCAAGTTTTTAGCAGGATTCTGTAAGATTGTATTACAGACTGTCCCTACCTTTTTATACCTTGTGAATCTCAACCCTAATGCTTTACACACTTTAGTTTATAACCTTGCATCATTATGGGCAAGACCTTACATTATGTAATAAATTAGAGACCTTTTATTGTAAACTGAATCCTTTTTCTCCTTTAACATGGATAATTTACTTGTCAACTGCCTTTGCAGAGGTGCAGACCTTGGATCTTTAAAACCTATGATAGCTCCTGTAAGCTATAAACAGGTGTTGAATTCATGTTTTCAGCACTTTTAATATAGAGACGCTTAATAACCATAATTATGCTGTATGCCACTTATTGATTCTGAATTCTCTCTTATCCTTCCCCAGTATCCATTATCTGTCTAGATTCTGACTGATTAACATACACTCATTCCTCTGCCAATCCTTTTCTGAATCTATTGTCTTTTTGGCAACTGACAATTGAATCCTTCCCTTGTCTATACCCATCTTTCCTGAAGTATATATTGTCTATCTGGTATCCAAATGACTAATATATATCAAATAATTATCCTTTTCTGTTGTCCTATTACCAACTGGCATCTGAACATCTTCTTCTGTTGTTAATACTATGATCTTCATATATTATCAATAGTTGGCAACTTCTCAATTTTTTCTGGCAAGGCATATTCTGTTGCACTCCCCTTGTCTGGTGCTCACATATCTAAGTACTTCTTAAGCCCAACAACCTCTTAGAGCAGTCATGACACCCTTCATCAACTAACCTCAAGAAAATGCGGGCAAGCCACCCAAATTATACTGTCCCCCAGGAGCTCCTTATATCCTGGTACATTTCACAGAATATCCCCCTAATACTGCCTACTCAGAGTTTAACTTAGAAGATATTCTTATCTACCGCCCTAAAGCCAGAACCAGAAAGCCAGAACTCATTAAACATGAAGGCATCTTACATATAAAGCAACCATTTCTATTACACAACAAATATAAACACCTGTCTTCCTATCTAGTGCCCATGACTCCCCCTGTGACCCTGTGCCTGGCCGCCTGCAAGAATTTGTGGCTGCTACTGAATTTACCTCTGCTCAACTATTTGGCTTCTTCTACATAAAACTCACTAGCTTGGTTGATTCTATGGTGCCTGCCAATGGTCCTTGGCCCCTAATTGGAAAAATATTCTCCTTTATTGTTAAGTTAGCTCCTATCTTGTGGTGGGACTTCCCTCTAGACCTGCAGGATGACTGCCTGCAAGTTCCCCAGAACCTGCTGCAGGATGGATCCCTGACAATATGACTCAGAATTCTTGAAACTATCTGAAACTGGTTTTTTTGCTCTAATAAAAAACTTTCAATGTATGGTGAAGCAGTGACAATATGTGCTTTTCTTTTTGAACAATTCCCCCTTTTTTCCAATGTTTCTCTGTTTCTCAATTTGCTTTATTTCCTTATGTAAAGCATAAAGAACTTGTTTGCCTGCACTTTCTTCAAATGTTCTCTGTTAGTTCCCCTGTTGGCAACAATCATTGGCAAAACTTATAAGGTAGCTGATGCCCTGCTTTTTCTCTGTGCTTTAGTGGACAGCAAAGTGTTTCACTCTTCTTCTTGAAATTTCTCTCCTCTCTTCTGGCCTTTTTTGCCTGCTCTTTTTGGTTTTTGTTAAATAGATAAAACCCTTTTTTAAATTATCTAATTTCTATATTCAATTCTTTTATTTTTCAATTAATTATATTATTTTATTCTCTATTTCAATTTTATTTTACTCCTTAAATTTTTTTCACTTAATCCTTTCTTTTTCCTCTATTCTGGCCACTATAGACAGCTTACACCTAGCCTTTCTATTTATTCTCTGCTAGACACCACAGATGTCCTCCACCTGGGCTTTTCTCTCTCTATTTAGCAACCATATATGTCTTCCACCAAGGCTTTTAGAGGCAATTATTCTCTCTGAGTGCTACAATCTGCCCTATTTTCTCCTGAGTGATTAGCTTGGGCATCTTCATGGTAACCAACTCCAATCCCTAGACATCACTCTTATCTCTTAGGTTCTAGAAACTGTATCTATAAAAAGCTACCCCACAGGTTATCTCAGATCTCTATGCTTAAACCGTGGTAGAAAATCTCTTTCTTAAAGCTTCCCAAAAGACCTAGGCAGAGAAACTCATATGTCCTTTAATTTAATAGGCAAGTATGACCCAGCTAAATTCTCTCCCCAGCTGGTACCAGTGATCCTGTGTTTCTTCACCATCCCATCATCCCAGGGGCCCCAGCTGTATATCACCCTTTCTGGTCCAAGAATGCATATGCTACCTTAGCACAGTCATCTCTGGGTACTCTATTTGCCCTTCTTGGATACAGATAGAGGGCTACCCTACTGCCACCTTACAGTGGAAACAGACAACACAAATCTACCTCCCCCCAACAGCTGTTCTCTTCTTGGATATAACCAGCTTTTGCCTGAAATCTGTTGCTGATGTGGATTGTGACAAGGCCCCCAGGTACAGCAACAAGAGGGCCATATCAAGAGGTTAGAAATTATGGGTAGAGGTAAGCTTAAACGGGGCTTACTGAAGCTTATCCCTGACAGGAGAGGATCTCAAGAGCAAGGGGAGTGATACACCATCTTTGCAGTACAACCAGAGCCCACTCCTTATTATTCCTTTACCCGCTTGCGCTCCTGTACCTAATCCAGAATCAAGTCAAACAGAGAACTTTCCAGCAGGAAAAGCACCAGGATGGGATAAAGTTCAATTCCACTCCTCTGATGGGGAAGGTTTGAGCAGTGCTAAAGCTAAGGAAGAAGAAAAAGGCTCAGCAGATCTGATCAGAGGGGCAGAACTTTGTCAATCAACTGGTTTATAAGCCAGCTGCTGGTTGAAGGTATATTGGATGAGAAAGATGCTTGGGAGATCAAGAATAGTTATGAAAAAAAATTTCCGGGTTGTCAGGAGGGAAGAGGGATCAGAAAATTTCTTGGATGTAGCATCTTGCTCAGAAGAAATGGGCCCCCTGCCCCAACCTTGGGCTAATAGTTTGGCTGCTCAAGGGATATAGAACCAGCATGTAAGAGAGGCAAGCTAAACTTTCTAAGTCCAGCTCCCATCCTTGGGGGAAAATCCTCCAGGATACCATCCAGTTCAACACTGGAATGAACACTTGTAGTGGCATCCAGAGGAAGGATACAGGAGACAAATGTGGAAGGTAAGAATCCAGGCCCATCAGAACCAGGCCGCCAAGCAGCCAAGGGGTGCGCCTAGGGGAAGGATCAGGGGGGACAACTTTTCTGAGGTGACAGGGGATTCGGTCTCATGGGAGGAGACACCTTGGCAACAGTGACTTTTGGGGAAACTGCAAGTTCAGAACTGGAGAGGGGGAGCTCTAGATTGTTGCTGGTGAGACTCTTGACCAGCTTTCCCCCTGTAGCAGCCAGTCCTAGGCTCAACTGAGGAGGTCACCAAGATAGAGCAGAAGGTGAGAAGGATCTTCCCCCGCATAGTAGGCAGACTAAGAAAATTGGTTCCAAAGGTCTGGGGTGGTAGACAAGATCAGAAGCAGAACTGAGGCCAGGGTAAAAACCAAAAACTTTCCAAAGGGAGCAAGCATTATGATTACACAAAGAGTAATTTTTGGGTTGGTTGCCTCACAGAAAAGTATTAGAAATTTGGGTCCAGGTGCAGGGTAAACGCCAAAGACAAGTCAAAGGATACAACAAGCAGGGAGCTCCTAATTAATGTATATGAAAGCTAAAATCAAATTAAAGCAAAAGCAAGACCAATTTGGAGTTGAAGTAAGAAAATAAATGTACTTTAATAAAATTTAAAGATCAAGCCAGATTTTAAAAATGACTAAGGTAAAGATATACACTGTTCCTGAAATTATCTTTAGGAGCTTAAAGAGTGATGCTGTAAACCAAGGAAGAGTGTATAAGGTAAAAAATGAAAGACACATTTACTAAAAGATTGAGAAGAAATAAAAGGTCTGAAAAAAGACTCAAAATTTCAAAAAAAATGTGTAGGTAAAAAACTTAAACTTTTATTGAGTAAGAATAAGCAAGCAGGGATGTGTGAGTCCCCTGTCTTGCTTTAAGAGAAGATTTTAATTCAAAAGGTCACCTGACCCAGGAATGGATTTTGATTGGCTTATAGAGAATTTTTTTTGGGGGGGGAATCCAAAGGATTCGTGAGTTTCTCAATTATTTATGGCCCCATTCTGATTGGCCAATGCTCATGGAGTGATTCAGGGCATCATTTAAACCAGTTGGATTGGATTTCTCAGATTTAACAGTAGCGCGCCCCAAATGTTTAACCTGTATTTGTTTTAAATGAGGACAAACCCAAGCCAACAAATAATCCAAATTGATAATGGATTCTTCCCAAGTAGGGATAAAATGCAGAGCATTGGTATTTAACCCCTGGGAAGGGTATGTCAACACAAATCTCTTGTCAACTGTGTGGGCTAAATCATCAAGGGAATTAAGTGGTTTGACAGGGGTTTGAGCTGTTTTCTTTGTACATTGGGGGAAATAGTTCTATCCAGGGAAAAGGGGTAGTAAATTTACATTATTCTTCACTTTTTTCTGTGGCTGGATGCTTCCTTGAGAGAGAGAGTAGCCACAGAGAAGTTATTGTGGGCCTCGGGGATTTTGAGAGCCAGGAGAGATTTGGGGGCCCTAAGGCCTCAGGGTTATTGCAGTGGAACTCTTGCACCAGATCCCAACAGTTGCTGCAATTGAACAAGCTTACCCAGCTGTTATCATAAGAGTGGTGGCCTTCCACTTGACACATTGCAGGGATTTTCTAATCCAATAAGAAGCCACTATTACCTCCACCTCATATTCAGGATCACTGTCAACCACAATAGCTTCAGGAGTATTGGGGATGGTGAACTCAGAGAGGGAGAGACAACATGCATTGAAGGTGTTGTGAATGTGGTAAGTGGGTCAAAGTTCTAGCACATACACCCCATTCCCTTTGCTCTCCAGAATTTTAAACAGACCTAGACGTTTAGGGGCAAGCTTCTGTGAGGAAATTTTATGCAGATGTTGGAAAAGTCCAGAATGACAAGGGAGCCTACTGGGTAGTCTGGGGCTGGATAGCAATTCTTGTCTGCTGCCTTCTTGTAGGCCTCCATGGATTTAGCCAACGTCTTCTGTGCCTTGGCATGAGTGACTTTTAAGTGATCCTCCATGTCTGCTGCAGCTGGAACATGGGATAGTAGAGAGGGACTAATAGAGAATGCAGGGAGTAGCCTAAGGTTTCTTGGAAAGGAGGCACACCAATGGACAAGTGTACAGTGTTATTTTAAGTAAACTGTACCAAGGGAAGATCTTATTGACCAATATATCATGGTGGTGTTGGCATAGCAGCACAGGTGCTGTTCCATGGTCTTATTCACCCTCTCAGTTTGACCATTTTCTTAAGGGTGATAAGACGTAGAACAACAGGGCTTGATATGAGGATACTTAGTGGGGATTCCCAGAACACAGATTTGAAAAAGGGGCTGCAACCACTCACAATTTCTTGAGGGAGGCCAAAGTTAGTGAAGATATGTTTCACAAATAGCTTTGCCATCCCTACTGAGTTCATAGTGGTCAGTAACGGGATAAACACTGAGTACTTGGTGAATCTGTCAACCACCACCATGATGGAATTAAAGCCTCCAGACAGGGGAAGTTCCACCAAAAAATCTACCAAAATAGAAGACCAATGGCCCTGTGCCTGCTGGAGAGGGGGAAGGAGTCTGTTGTTGCCTGAAAAATCAGGGTTTGAGTGTGCACATGTGACACACTGCTTGAACCAAATTCCAATGGCCTTGGTAATCCCAACCCAACTGTAGGTGCATCTGATGAGCTCCAGAAGTTTCTTTGTACCTGGGTGGCCAAAAGGGGTGGATCATGATGCTCTGTCATGACACACAAGAGCAAGATTTTAGGAACCCAAACCCTCTTTTTTGGTAAACCATACTCTCCTTAAGAACATATGCTCCCTTGTTTGGGTTCTCAGGGGTGAGCTTAGAGTGAAGGGCCAAACTTTCTGGAGTAGAACATTGGGCCAGAAGAACGTCATGGAGAAAAGTCCCTGGGAGAGCAAGCAGGATGTCAGGCAAGGGAGGTGCCAAGGAGCAGAGAGCAGCCAGCTGGGCCAGGGGGAGGCCGCATGGTTGGTGCCCAGGGGAGGGGAAGAGACAACTTGGGACTTAGGAGTGAGAGAGACAAGTCAGGTATAGGGTTAAAAGCTTTGCAGTGGAGTTTTTCTGGGATTGCTTGGCTCCTTATAAAGAAGCAGTGCTCTGTATCTTACCATCCCAGTTGGGAGGTGAATGGTATTGGATATAAAATGGGGCGGCCCATCAACCACCCCTGTATATATTGTAAGATACCCTACTGGGCAAGGAAATAATCCTGGTTGCAACCCAAGTAACCATAAGGTATCATCTTTGGAAGCTACACTCATCAGAGGGTAATCTTTAAGGTTGCTGTAGCATCTATGATTGCTCCAGTTTAGGATTCCTTCTCCCTAAGGGATGGTAAGGCCAGTTGGGCAGGTATTGTGTGGAGAGGTACACTGGAACCAGTCTAGGACCCCCTCCAGAATTTCCTGAAGGCTTTCACCTCCCCAGCCCCCCCACATAAATATTGTGTAGCTTGGGGTTGGTGATGTACAGCTGGCTTGTTTTTCAGTGATGGGGTTAATACTCTTGTCAAGAATCTGGATGTGCTGTAAAAGTTGCAGCAAAGGGTTGCTAGTTTCTACAAATAGTTAGTCAGTGACCTAATTCTTAATACTATACCTGTTGATGGTATAGTGACAGCCTATGAAGGACCAAAGAATAACAAGGTGTATAGAAGGAACTGGTATTTATTTAGATAGTATTGTACTTATATAGTGTGTGGCAGGGAAATTGCCACCAGAGGCAGTAGGCACAGACAGAAGGACTTCCCAAATGGAGGAGAGTGGATTGGCACAGCTAAAAGTCCTGCGCAAGAGAACAACCGCTTCCTTGTGGCTTTCCTTAAGGAGGTAGATAAAAATAACTTTGTTGTTCTATTTATAATTGCAAAAGCAAAGCCTGTGCCTTGTGCGCATTCAAAAGGCAAATTGAACACCCATTTTAGAGGCGTTTTAAACGTCTTTATCACTAGTAGAATCAAGATGCAATAGTGTGATTGCGCAATTTTTCTGTTGCTCAATTCCTAGATGGACAACTTAATGTCTAATCCATTTAATTTGCGACATTTCCCTCCACTGGATTAGACAACAGGGTCAAGAATGGCTTGGCGTCTCTAGGTAGTGGCTATAGTGTTGGGGTCAAATCACATGTCTTGTTAGGTGGGGGTTTGTTGCCCAATCCTTGGTCTTTGGTTTTGTGGATCTGTAGGCAACCAGTTGTGTTTCTTGGCTGTCATTCAGGTGGTAGAACAGTTGGTGCAGTACTGGAATAGTCTTGTCAGTCTCCAATAAACACCTTGTTCTTTTATTCTTATTCCTCATACTTTGGTGCAACACTATTGCAAACAGGATAACAACCCATGGAATTTTTAATTAGGCTTTTGTTTTTTAGGGTTTTTGTCCTCATTGGGGCTTACTCTTGGCCACTAGTAGCAGCACACGTATACTGAGCGTGTACTCAAGTGATCAATTGCCCAGAATGGGGCTCCTTAAGGGTGTAGGAGTTGGGGGCAGTCTTCTGGATAACTTGAACTGGACCTTGCCAAAGGGAGGCAAGTTTGGATTCACGTCCATACACTCTATTGCTGAAGAAGTATACTGAGTCTCCTACCAGGTAAGTGGGTAAGGTGGGGAGTTTAGATGCAGCTTGTTCTAGGTCCTGCAACTTATGGTTTAAGTTTACAGTGTAGGCCTCTGATTGCAAGCAAATAAGGGTTTGAACCAGCTTGTTGAGGTACGCCTCTGGGGACACAGTCAGGCTGGGCTTTACAAAGGAATATAGTAAAGGGAAAAGTCCTGGTTGCCAGCTGTAGAGCAGTTGGAAGGGCGGCTTGCCAGTGGCCCAATGGTACGCAATGTTGTATGCAAAGATGGCCGCAGGCAGGAAGATATCCCATTTAGTCTCATGTTAATGACTAAGCTTTTGGAGTATTTGGACCAGGCTCCCATTAGTGTGCTCTACCAGGCCATTTTTCTGTGGGTGATAAGTAGTGGATAGTGTCCCACAAATTCCCATCAGTTGGTTGAGGTGGGGAATGATATAACTGGTGAAGTTGGTACCATTGTCTGTCAGCAGGATCTGGGGGCAACCATGTTTGTATATGATATTCTCCAGGATGAATGTGGCTATCACCAGTGCAGATTGGTTGGGGATTGCCTTGGCCTCTACCCATTTAGTCAGATGGTCAACTGCCACAATGATGAACTTGTTGCAACTGTTGGTAGCTGGCAGGGGGCCCACTACGTCAATGGCTACAGTGTGGAAGGCAAACCCAGGGCGTACAAGTCTGTGTTGAAACTTGGCAAACTTAGGCCTCTCAATGTTGCAGTCATGACAGTTGGCTAGCGTATCCACTATGTCAGTGTACATTCCTTCCCAGAAGCAGTGCTGCTGTAGCATAGCTAACGTCTTCTGTATGCCACCATGGCCAGTAGTCTTGTGAGCGGCTACCACTGAGTCCATGCGTAGGGATGGGCGTATGTAGGGTAGCCAAGAGTCTCCACAAAGCTTCAGGAGTTGTCCCTTAGTGACCTTGGTATCAACAGCTAACTTCTTGAGAGCCCTCTGTATTTTAATGGCTCCTCTCCCTTCAAAGAAGGATCCCCCATAAGTTTGTCATAGAGAATATCAGCCATTGGGGATACTAAGGCAACAGTGGGAAGGCAGGAGAGACAGTCAGCATTCTGGTGGGCTGCCCCAACTCAATGAATGATATTGTAGTCATAAGCCTGAAGTTTAATGGCCCAACACACCAGACGTTCCTCGGGGTCCTTGAGGGTCTTCAGCCATTGCAAGGAGGCATGGTCTGTTACAACCATGAAATGTACCCCATGGAGATAGACTCTGAATTTTTGGTAGGAGTATATCACAGCCAGACATTCTTACTTGGTGATAGTGTAGTTATTCTTGTGATTGTTAAGCGTACGCAAGCAGTATCCAACAGGGTGTTCAAGTCTGTCTGAGTCCAGTTGGGAGAGAACACCCCCAATTGCCGTCAGATTAGCATCTGTATGAACCACAAACAGCTTGGCAAAGTCAGGGTAAGCAAGTACAGGAGCTGCATTTGGTGTTTCTTTGAGAGCATTGAAGGCAGATTAGCACGCTGAGCTCCAGAAGAATTCTTTATCAGCTCAGAGAAGCTGAAAAAGGGGGCCACCCAGAGATGCAAAGTTAGGGATGAAGCGGCAGTAGTACCCAATCATCCCCAGGAAGACCTGCACATCCTGCTTATTAGCTGGGATCTGCATTTGCTCAATGGCTTCCACCTTCAGAGGTACAGGGAGGAGTCCATCTTGGCTAATGATGAACCCCAGGAACTCAAGGTGCTCCTTGAAGAAGTTGCACTTGCGTGGCTTGAGCTTGAGATTAGCTGCAAATAACCTCTGGAAGACTTCCTTCAAGTGTTGTAGGTGATCATTAAAGGTTTGGGAGAGCACATTAATGTCATCCAGGTAAACCAAGACACTGGTGAGTTTGAGGTCGCCCATCACTGTATCCATAGCCCTCTGGAAGGTAGCCAGGGCATTGGACAGACCTTGAGGCATCCTTGTGAGTTGGAATAGCACTTGGTCAGTGATGATTGCCCGTTTTCCTTTATCAGTGGGGGGTAGATTGATCTTCCAGTACCCACTGATAAGGTCCATGGCGCTGAATAACTTGGCGCCACCCAGTTGGTCCAAGGTATTGTCAATACAAGGGAAAGATATGAATCCTTCTTGGTAATAGCATTCAGTTGATGGTAGTCAATCACCACACGGTTGCTGCCATCCTTCTTTTTGACAATCAGGAGAGGGGAAGCCCAAGGGCTTTTACTGGGTACCATTAAGCCTGATCCTAATAGCTTCTGAAGCTCCTTGTTAGCCACAGCATTATTGGCTTGGCTGCACCGTATAGGTCTGGAGCGTATAGATAGACTGCCTTGGGTGTTAATATGATGAGCAACATCTGCAGCCTTGCCCAGGTCATAATCATCCTTGGCAAACTCATCTTTATACTGGGCAAAGAGATCCATAGCTTGATCCTTCTGCTCTTCAGAGAGGCTGGATAGGGAGTTGCGGCTTATGACAATAGCACCAGTGATTGCTCACAGGGTAGACCCAACTCAGAGAATGCAAAGGGGGCGGTCTCCTGCAGGTTGTCATGCTCTTCCAGTTGTATATAAGCCAGAAGTTGGTGTTTGGAGACAACCATAGCTTCAAAACTCATGTTGGCCAAGAGTATGAGTACCTCCTTCTCATTTGGCATGAGGATACCTGGTGCAACCCATGGCTCTAGTCTGGAGGCATTAGGATGCCAAAGATTTCTCCATGAGTGCCAGCTGGTAGAGCCAGCAAGAGGCCTGCATTGTGGATCACCTGGGCGCCAGGTGGGGTAGTCACATTACAGGAGGCGTAGACTAGGATACCCTTGGCTTTCCAATTGAGAGAGGTAGCACCTTGACCTTCTTACTATGCAGTGTATAAGCAACTGGAAACTCTCTGTTGGCGTACTCCAGATTGATGTAGTGCAGACGTTGTAAGGGCAGGTCAAACAGGCAATCACCATGATAGAACATGGGTATGTGATGGCCCAATATTCCAAATGTATGGTCTCCATGGTTAGTTACAGTGCCATACTGAACCATGAAGCTAGTCCCAATAAGGATGTCATAGCTGTTGTTTTCCAGGACTATAGCAGGAGCAGTGACCATTATCTTCCCAAAGCAAAGAGAGAGAGAAGAATAGGCTCTTTTTGCTCTAGTGGTCAGTGGCCCAGCAGTACCAAACTCTTCATGGTAGGCCAAGCCTGGTGCCAGCTTAAGCTTCTTAACCAGCCAAGAGGATATAATATTTCCAGGGTCATCAGTATCCAGTATGGCCCAGACATGAGTCTTGTTCACTACCAGGTTGATATAGGTGCAATCCTGGCAGTCCTCTCAATCTCCACAATCTTTGAGACCTGGTATACGCTTAGTCCTTTGAACTTTTCCAGAAAGGTAGTCATGGCAGCTCCCAAAGCTGGGCTTACTTCCTTGATGGATTTTAGTGATGCTGAGACGTTTACTTTGCGGAGCAGCTTGGCCAGCCGTTCAGCACTGTCCTCCTCATGAGTGACTTTCACGCCTGGTTGAGCCAGTTGTTCAGCATAGGGTAAGGATACTGTTCTTCAAGCTATTTGGGGGATAACCACCTCAGGGCAAAGTGTAGTCCAATGAGTTTACGTGTTAACAGTGAGGACTTGATGGAGGAGGTCCTCTTAAACTCCGTCAGACTCTACATCCTCATGTATTGGTTGGGAGTTGAAGTTGATCAGAGAGAATTCATCCTTAGGGTTTGTCCCAGAGAATGTCAAGGCAGCAGGCCTCTGATCTGGTTTGTCAGGGGGCAGTGGTATGGGGGGAGATGAGGGTGTCAAAATTACAAAGGCAGCCAAGGATTTCTCCTTGTCCTGGCTGCTTAGTAGTTTTTTGACTGGTCCTCATTGTCCTCCTCAATATCAGCATCCTTGGCATAGTCCTCCTCAGTGTCCTCCATGCCTACATGATGGATCTTTTGGCGTAGATTCCTACATTACCAAGAGAAGTGGCCAGCCATACCACATTTGAAGCAAGTACAGGGGCCATTGTTGACTGGAGCAGGCCCAACCTTGTCGGAAGGCTTGGGCATCTCAACAGCCACGCAGGATCATGCTCAGATTGCTGGCAAGGGCGGCCTTTAGGAAGAGGGACTTCAAACTCCTCCTTGTAGGTGCTTAGAAGGCAGATGAGATCTGGTACGGTGTGAGCGTTGTAAATGCCTGAATTAAGGGCCAGAGATAGTTCCCAGTTGACACATACAGCATTAAGGAGTGCTGACTGCACATCAATAATCTGCACCATACTCATAGACAACAGAGTTTGAGCTTCAAGGTAGAACCTAGAAGTGAAGTCTTCTAGGGTTTCCCCCACCTTTAACTTGGTGTCAGCAAAGTCCATCTTACAACTGAGGAGTGCTTTTTGGCTACCAAATTCTTCTGTCAAGGCTCTGGAGACGTTGGTAAAAGTCCAGCCATTCTCAGGGAGACGTGGCAAGATAATGGTTTGAGTCTCAGCATCCAGATAGTTGATGATTGTGGAGTCCCTCATGGCATTGTCTGCGCCATACATGGAGTTCTGGTACAAACGTAAGAACATGACCACATTGCTCTTGCAGTCAAACTTGGGTATATTGACGGTCTTGAAGTTGTTGGAGTCATGTTAGAGGGGAGCAGGTGTGATCCTCACTGGAGAGCAGGAGAGACGGAAACAGCTTAGAGTGGAGGCAGCAAACCTAGCCTCAGAGGCGCGGCAACAATTTTCTTCTTGCTGGGCTTTGCGTTCACCTTCTCTGTTTTGAGCATCTCCAGAAGCTTCAGGGGTGGCCAGGACGTCATCCTCAGACTCCAGTACTGGCTCTAATACTTGTACAGCATTAGGAGCCAACTGAGTGTGGTCCTCATTGCTTTTGTAACTATGATAGAACTTAGGACTAGAGGACCTCAGTGGACTGTGGTGACTCTTGGCTTTGATGGACATAACCTGTAAGTTGACAGCCATAATCTTAATGTCCATCCTATCCAATTGGCTCTGGAAGGCGTCCAGAAGAAGTTGTTGCTTGTCCAGCTCATCTTGGGAGACCTTGTTCTCCTGACAGGTGATATCCAATTCATCTTCCAGAGAGGTGATGCGCTTTTTGTGGGTGGCAAGCTCAGCTTGGAGCAAGGCTATTACTTCCTTGTCCTTCCTGACTTGGGTCTGGCTGTTGGCTCTGTCATGTGATTGGCAAAGTTTGAGGTGATCCTGAAGTTCTGACACAGTGTGGTAGCCATCAAACAGGAAGGCAAGATCAGCACTCTGCTGGATCAATTCTGTCTGCATCTTCTTGTAGTGATCAAAGAGCTCAAGGATGTCTCAACCAAGAAGGGCGCTGGAAGGGGAGTTGTTGGTGGTGGCAGAAGTGGTGGTGAATAAGGGGATGGTGGCAAGGAGAGGGATAAGACTTCCACCTCATGAGTCAGGCTTCAAACCATGGGGCCAGTCTCCAGCACATGGTTTGTAATCACACTAATCCAATTGGCGTCTACACCCTGATGGGTGAGGGTCTGTACCACATGCACTGGAACTAGCTCAGCTATACCTGCTTTGATGACATTGACCCAGTGGAGCATGGGGTTCTGGGTATTGGTGACTTTGGCAAGATACTGATTGACAGTGGTGAAAGTATTGCCAAGCTCAGAGTACAGAACTTGGAGGAACATCTGTTGGTTAGATACCAGTATTCCCTGGTCATTCACTAGGCTTTGGATGTGGCCCAGGTGCATTTGGTTGTGGCATACAGCAGGATGGGCAAATTGATGTAGGTAGTCCTTGATATGTTCAACAGTACAGAGGTCACAGCAGAGCTGGTCAGGATTGAACTGGGAGAGATTCTGAAAGCAACCCAAGGCTTTTCAGAAGAAGGCTGCTGAATGGCCAGGTGTTCAGAGCAAGAACCATTCCCAGAAGCACCAGCATCCATGGCGTGTATGGCATTACAGATGGTGTCCTTGGAAGGTGAAGAGTTGGCGTCCATCTCCAAGGGAGCAGGGGCTTGTAGGAGCAGTGGTTGACCAAAAACAACAGCTTGGGGGTGTTGATATTCTGGCATGAATTGGCTTAGGTTGGGCAGGCCATAGGGAGCGCCTGCTCTTTCCCCAGCATGGGCATTAGCAGCAGTAAATTCTGGTGCCTGGTGGTAAGAAGAAGCAGTGGCAGGAGACTGGGCCAGGGGCATTCCTCCCTCCTCATTGAAAGGACCGCGGGGGGTGGGAGCTGTTGATGTTGTAAGACATGAGCGCCAATCTCGTAAAAGTTGCAGCAAAGGGTTGCTAGTTTCTACAAACAGTAAGTCAGTAACCTAATTCTTAATACTATACCTGTTGATGGTATAGTGATAGCCTATGAAGGACAGAAGAATAATAAGGTGTATAGACAAAACTGGTATTTATTTAGATAGTATTGCACTTATATAGTGTGAGGCAGGGGAATTGCCACCAGAGGCAGGGAGGCACAGACAGAAGGACTTTCCAAATGGAGGAGAGTAGATTGGCACAGCTAAAAGTCCCGCGCAAGAGAACAACCGCTTCCTTGCGGCTTTCCTTAAGGAGGTAGATATAAATAACTTTGTTGTTCTATTTATAATCAAGGAAGTAAAGCCTGTGTCTTGTGTGTATTCAAAAGGAAAATGGAACACCTGTTTTAGAGGCATTTTAAACGTCTCTATCACTAGTTAAATCAAGATGCAATAGCAATTGTGCAATTGTTCTGTTGCTTGATTCCTAGATGGACAACTTAATGTCTAATCCATTTAATTTGCAACAGGATGTAAAAGTATTCTGGCTACTGCCAATCTACTCAACATCCAGTTATTGCCCAATTTGGTGCCCTTCCAATATACCATTTGGCATACCAGGAATGGCAACCAAGCAATATCAAATGACTGTCCAAGTATCCAGTAGCTTGAACCCATCCTGCACATGACCAAACCCTAGGTTTGTTCCAACTATATCTCCGCCACAGCCAAGTCCATATAAGTCTAAAGTATTATCCAATAAACTTTACTTCTCTTCTTTCTTAATTCCATATCTGAAGCTTTCCCAAAAGGCGCTCCTTATCACTGGTAGCAGCTACAGTTTTTTTACCACACCCATGAAATAGAAAATGACTGACTAAAATCAGCCCACCTTTGCTCACGTACTCAACCAGGCCACATCTCAGGATACCTGAAAAACGTAATTCTGCGCCCACAACATTGAAAAAAATATACCTAGTAGATGCACCATATTTGAAGGGCTGGTCATGCCCAAAGCATGTGCCAAGATAATTCAATACAGTCACTCTCTTCAACCACAAACAAACGCACAACCACCTATCACAGGTGAAGTTACCAACACCAAGTACATTGGTATCAACAAGTTCTTTGGTAAAATCAAAGAAAACATCATCAACTGGCTAGACCACTCAGCCACTAAACTCTGTGCCAGCCACATCCCCCACAAAAAATGGGTCCAGAAAAACCATCAAGTGCCTTTACAAGGCCGCAGCTAACTGGTTTGCCGCCTGGGTTGGCTCATAAACTGACAACCAGCTTGACAACTGGGGAGAGTTCAAAGCGGACATCATCCCCAAATTCTGTGTCACTGAATCCCTCCAAGACATCATAATCCAGCTTAGCAATCTTCTTCAGAAAACACTATCACGGCCTATGCCAACAAGTTTGAGGAAATAAACCGCAAAATCCAAAGCCCAGCGCAAGCTGATAATGTACATACCAGAGCCTCATTCATCAACAGAATAAAACCCTCTGTTGCTGCCCACATCTGCCCAGAGGCTAATACCTCCATGCCTGCGCTCATTGCAGAAGACAAATATGCAGAAAAACGTGCAAACATGGAATACACTGAACACAACAGCAACTGCTCCTCAAACAACAATGGCAGAGAAAACTCCAATGGCAACAAACGCAAAACACCAATCATAGCAACAGAAACTCCAATTGCAACAATGGTAATCACAGCCAAAGCGCAAACCGCTCCTGTCCCAAGAAAGAAGACATCACCAAAGTAAACAACGCTGAAATAGCAACCCACTGTGAATCTTTCAGGGATTATTTCCCTGACTACATTAATTTTATTGATAACCTTTGCAAGAATGGCCACTCCAAACAACACAACAACAAGGTATTTGAGGCCAGTTTATATTCTGAAAATTGGATTAACAGGAATCAAACTCAGAACCCTAAGAAAAGGCCCAGCGTTAATACAGAATCAATGACTCAATTTATTTTACCTATTTATGTTGAGGTTACTCATTCAACTTTTGCTCTGGTCTTTGAATTGGTTTTTGAAAAAGTTAATACTAAATTTAACAATGTCACTTACTGCACATATCCTGATTGGCTGCTGTTGTCTTCCTTGCTGTTTGTTAATCAAATGAGCCTATATTTGAGCAAGGCTCTGTACTTAAATTTAAGCAATTATCAGACAACATACACTTAATTATGTTCTCCCTTGTGGTTTATCCCTGGTTCCTCTATTTCCACCAGCTTACACTCCATATTATTAAGCTCCACCTTCACCAATATTTGAAAAAGGTATTATTCTGATCATAAGTTTCATGAAAATCCTCTTCTTTTCTAAATACCACTTAAAAAACCCAGCCTTTATTTTAAGGGTATTTATGTGAGTTAACTTCATCATTTCTTCTTGTTCTAACAATAAAGACTTTATTCTATTCCTTCCAATCTATTACCTTATGATACCTTATTTTTGAAGCCATGAGAGGAATTCTATTACTGTTCTGGTTTCTAGCTTCTTTCTTGTCTGTGGTGTTAACCTTGGAAAACCCAACACCCACTACTGACTGGTACAACTCTTCTCCAGATGACGTACATCAAAAGGAATCCCTAGCACATGGATGGTTTAAGTACCCCTCCGGCCACTGGGGACATAAATTCTAGTATGGCCTCTTGTTCACTTTGCCTCCTGCCAAATTTTTGCTAGTTAGACCTTACGCCTCCTTCTACCTTTTAAAGTATGTGTAAGATACTATATACTTGGTTGTTTCAGCTCTATGTTTGGAAGATTTGCCTACTTGGGTCATCTTGCCATGATCACAGTACCCATTGGCTTGGTAATTGCAGGGCTTAACTTAGGGGCCTTGGCCCGCCAATTAGGGAACTTGTTCCCTGTCAAGTGGGTCCCTGACAGAATCTGACCCCACATTCTCTGACCTTTGAGGTCTCAAAACAGAGGAACAGGGAAAAGAGGAGGGGGAACAGGCTTAAGTGCCCCTGTCCCCCCAAATTGACAAGATACTCTACCAAGAAAAAACTTTGCTGCTTGCATCCCACATGTCCCACAATCCTCCATTTTTATGAGCTTAAAAATTAAAGATCACTCACAACTTCTTGTCTACCCATGCACTTACAAATCTCATATACATAAAATTTTATTTGACTCTGGTGCACAACACACCATGGTTAGCAAACCATTTGTAGCCAAGTACAAAATACCAGTTGTCAAATCCAACTTCAAATACGCCAGAATGGCAGACAAATCAAAAGCCCTACTCAAAGGCAAAACAACTCCCTTCAGAATTGACCTCCAAGGCATACAAACGTTCATCAAATGACTTTTCATGAACAACATAAACTACAACATTGTAGCAGGCATGGACTGGTTGACCTGAGTGAACCCCAGCATATGTTGTAAAATAAAAACCATGTCCATCAAGCGCAATGGAGTCAATTTTAATATCCTCAAAAGACCCAGCAACCTCATTCTAAGAGACACAGTATTTGACCAGGTCATAAACCAAGATGACTCAGAACATCTAACCAAAGACATTACCTTCCATATAATGAGATACACCAAATTCAACAATATGCAAACAACCAAGATTAAATGCCCAGAACTTGCTGCACTCCTAAACAAAGATGCCCATGTATTCAAGGAAGAACTCACAGAGTTACCACCCAAACAAAAGATCAAACATGGCATCAACCTATGTAAAGCCATCCCTAAACCTTCAACCCTCTACAGACTCTCCCCCATAGAGACCCAAACCCTCAAAACCCATATTGAGGACAATCTAGCCAAAGGATTTATTCACCCGTCTGAATCCCTGTGGGGCAATAGTGTTCTTTGTAAAGAAAAAGGAAGGCACTCTTTATCTAATAACCAACTATAGAGCACTAAATGCAATCACAGTAAAGAATAAATATCCCCTTCCACTCATAGAAGACCTGTTTTTAAGCTCTCTGGAGCCAATTTTTCTCCAAAATTGACCTCACCTTGGGTTATAACCAAGTTGAAGTAAAAGAAAAGGACATATCAAAAACCGTGTTCTGTACGCAGTTTGGATCCTTTGTATGTAGAGTAATGAACTTTGGTATGACCAATGCTCCTACAACGTTTGTCACCATGATGAACCAAGCACTAAGTGGTCTTTCAAATACATTATGCTACCTTGAAAATATCATCATATCCTCAAAAACAAAAGAGGAACACCTCACACATGTCTGCAAGACACTCGATTGACTCACAAAGCACAAACTTTATGCAAAGCCTAGTAAGCGCCAATTTATGGAAAAGGAACTTCTGTTCTTGGGCCACATTGTCTCTGAGGGTGGCCTCAAAGCAGATCCGGACAAAATTAAAGCCATAAATAACATGCAACGCCCCACCTCTGTTAAACAAGTTAGATGCTTTCTCAGAATGGTAGCTTACCTAAGGAAATACATCAAAGACTGCATAAAACTAACTGCACCAATTAATGACTTAACTAAAGGTAATGTCAAAAATAAATTCATCAGGACTCCAGAATGCAACAAGAATTTCCAACTATTAAACAAGCTTTGATCAAAGCACCAATCTTGCAATAATCTAATAACAACAGATGCTACAAGCTTGAGTTGGATGCCAGTGACACTGCCATTGATGCAGTCCTACGCATCTGCAAGCCAGGACAGCAAGACTTCCTGCCAGTATATTACAAAAGTAGGAAACTAACTAAAACTGAGCAGAGATACCCAATACACAGCAAGGAATTGCTAGCAATATATCAAGCATGCAAGAAAGGGAGATTTTATTTAGAATGACACTTAAACGTCTGAGTACTAACTGACCATAAATCCTTAATCTAATTTAAAACTCAGAACACACTTGCACAGCAACAAGCCAAATGAATGTCCCTTCTGGATAAGCTCAATTTAGACATCCAATACAAAAAGGGGGCAGAGCTAGTCACAGCTGATGCTCTCTCTAGGCTATGTCAGCCAAGAGAGGATCATCCTGAACACCTGGACCCTGACTGGCCAAACCTATATAATACTGAGTATACAAACAAAGGGAAAGACTCATCAACACATCAACTAACCCATGATGCATTAGTAAGAAATGAAAAATATTTCCATGTATCAAATGACACTGTATATCAAATCATTAACAACAAATACGTTCCTTACATCACACTTGCATAAAGAGTTGACACCATATTAAGACATCACTGCTTAATAGGGCACATAAAGGCTAACAACATATACCTCACATTAAAAGAGATAGTATGGTGGCCCAATCTCAAACAAGACATAATTGATGTTCTGAAAAATTGCACATTGTGCAAGAAATACACCAGCACAAAGTCCATCATCACAAACAATCAACCCAGTACCTGACCCTGAACCATTCAAGGTTTGGGGACTGGACGTAGTGGGCCCCTTCACAGAAACTAATACAAACCAAAGTTTCCTGATTGTAGCCATCAACTTTACTACACATTGGCCCATCTACTGGGCAACAAAAGACCACAAAGCAGAAACCATAAACCAAACTACTAATAAAGCAATCATAGCTAACTACAGCACCTCAGTACACATCATAACTGACAGAGCAACTGAGTTATCAGTCACGTAGTAAACAACAACTTAAAATCCAAGAACATTAAACATTCCACAATCTCTCCCTACAAGCCACAGGCCAACAGCAGAGTTGAACACCTAAATGGCAGCTTTATCAGAACCCTGGAGAAAATAATGGATGACAAAGCCAAAGATACATGGCCACTATACGTGAAACATGCATTACTAGTATCCCGGATCCATACCAATCAATGAACAGGATACTCACCATTGAACTAACATACTGATACAAACCAGAGATAGTTACCTGCAACAAGCAACCATACATAAAGATCACCCAATAAACCCCCTACAGTAGAACAAGTACCAACTCTATGACACATACACCTTAAAGCCAAAATAGCAGAAATAAAAAGGCTCAAAACCCAAAAGGTAACCTCAACAGAGGATCCACTCCCCACCAACTCCCCCATCTGGGTCCTAGCTGGGAACAGAAAGAAGCTAGACTCAGTACACAGGGGATCAGGAATAATCATCAAGTACAGACCAGACCAAAACACCTATCTAGTGAAATTTCAAGGTGCCAAAACCCCAATTATCAAAAAATACCACAGATCCCACCTCTGCCTTAGCAAAGGAGAACACTTGACATGGTTAGTACCCACTTGTAAGCAACTCCAGGAACATTGGGCGGTAGCCGTCAAGACAAAGCCCCCTCCTGATGTACCAGAGTAACCCCTTAAGGGGGGATGTCAGGGATCTGGATGTACAAGTATTCTGGCTACTGCCAACCTACTCATTATCCAGTCATTGCCCAATTTGGTGCCCTTCCAATATACTGTTTGGCATACTGGGAATGGTAACCAAGCAATATCACATGACTGTCCAAGTATCCAGTGGCTTGAACCCATCCCGCACATGACTAACCCCTAGGTTTGATCCAACTATTTCTCTGCCACAGCCAAGTCTATATAAGCTTAAAGTATTATCCAATAAAATATACTTCTCTTCTTTCTTAATTCCATATCTAAAGCTTCCCCAAAAGGCGCTCCTTATCACTCTCAAAAAATCATCCTATCCCCTGGGGCATATACTTGTGGGAGGTATGTATATGTTGCAGGTTTAAAAAAATTTTTGATGGTTTTGGGAGTTGATGGGTATAATCTACCTGATATGTATAGCCTGGATTGGGGTATAGGATCTAGAGATATCTGTCTCTGCCCTGGGGGTCTCTGGGGTTGGGTATACATAATCAGCTGGGAAGATTTTGTTGGCAACATGGATAATTGGAGTGATGCTGGCCCATATCTCTAGGATCTCTGGAGTGGGTTGGATGCAATACCATTGGCTTATATGGGGATATTTTGTATTGTTGGATGGGTGGTCTAAAATCTCTCATATTGGTATGAGAGGAGTTTTTATGGCCAGTCTATGTGGGTCCCTGTCAAGCTGTAGGGCTTAATGGGAGCTTGTGCAGTAGAGATAGGTTCACCTTTTTTGTATATATATTCTGGTGCAGGATGTTTGTAAGCTGGTTGTTTAGTCCAGGTACTAGAGGTAGGATCAATCCCCAATTAAATGCAATATTATGATTGACCTATGTAGAAGTATTGTGGTCTGGTTCATATTAATATGGTGTACAATGTGTATTTGCTATTGGGTGGGTTTGGGGGATTATCTTTGGGTTTTTGTTTTTCTCCCCAAAGGGAGTAATTAAGTGTGCCTCACTTGACAGGATGAGACCCAAGGGCTCACACCTTGATACACAATTGCTGTGTGAGGAAGTTTTACCCACCCAAAAGTATATTGGTAACTAAGAATACTGGGATTTTTTCAGCACTCTCTGGGATCAAGCTGTTTGGGGGGTTTAATGATTGGTTATGATAGTATGGGTTCAGCTGTAACTTTGCTACCCTTGGGACTGGAGTTAGTTTAATTGGGGTAGCTGGAGATCAAGGCTGTACTTTCAAACCTGTATATAGGTGATATCTAGGAGTTGGAAACCGGTCTTTGTAGAAAGGTTTGGATGTTGACAATTTGAACGGGAGTTAGTGCAGGCAGAGTCCTTTAGGAAGTTAGGGGGTGGGTATGGGGTTTTAATATTGGTTTTAAAGTTTAAATGATAAAACATGTTATGATTAGGGGTGGGGATAGGTTGAAGATAAATTTAGCATATAAATGGTTATGGGATGGTCTTGATTTCTTGCTGCGACTGAGCGTGGTAAGGATAAGTTGGGATGGGGTTAGAGGGGAGAATTTTTTGTTTGGGTTCGGGGGAATTCCAAATATTTTTGTTGGGATGATACTTGGTAGTAGCCTTTGGTGGGGGAATAGATTGGATTACCTAGGATGGGTGGCGTTGGTTATTTCAGCTTT
This sequence comes from Entomophthora muscae, assembly GCA_014839935.2. NCBI lineage: Eukaryota > Fungi > Entomophthoromycota > Entomophthoromycetes > Entomophthorales > Entomophthoraceae > Entomophthora > Entomophthora muscae. Next base: position 83,995 of record QTSX02003709.1, read on the forward strand.
GATCAAATATAGTGGGTGCTGGTTAGAGAGCTGTGGCTACCCGTGCAGGTTAAATGAGGGTGGGAGTGGCACATGCTGGGTTCTTGCTTCGACACGCGAGGGTGCCACTTCATCCTTGGGAAGCGGTGACGGCAAGTGCCGCGGAATCGGTCGGGTTCCCTGGCCGGCATCAACAGTGCTGGCAAATACCCTTCAGGTTAAAATGGCCCGGTCCAAGCGGTGGGGAGTTTCTATAATCTGGGAGCTAGGGGCGGAGATTTGGGATTGGTTTACAAACATGGCAGGGTATTTGGAAAGTTATGGGTAGACGAAAGAGAGGGTTGGTTTGAAAAGAGGGGGGGGTTTAAAGGGAAAAAATATATGCAATCATGTTTTAATTTAATTTTGGATGGTAGAAATTTTGATGTCGTCTGTTCCTTGAGGCAAGGATGGTAGATACGCTTTAACTTCGGAAAAGAAGGAGTAGTGATTAAGGTTTGCAGGTTGTTTATTTAAAGTGTAAATTTATTCAGGATGTAGTTTGGCCTAGTTTACCAAATAGCCAAGCAGAAGCGTGGCACTGGGCGGATAGAAGGGGCTGCGGGAGGGGATTCCCTAAATTGGCGGAATGGGCCAGGAACACCTGTAGTTTGTTTGTTGGCAAGTCCGAGGTGGCAACTTTGCAGGACATGTATGCTCGGGACATGTCATTTCAGTAAAGTTTGTTGATGTGGAAATCAACAGTGGAAATGTGCTGGGCTATTTATTCGCTGGCTACTGATTAGGTTTGGCATGGAGCTGTACTTTTCGAGATCGTGCGACTATTGCCGGAAGCGAAAGATCCGCTGCAGCCGCACAAAGCCATCGTGCCACCTGTGCACCAAGAAGGGCCACCCCTGCACCCGCAACAATCCGTTCCACAAGCGCGGCCCAAAGTCCAAAAACACCCGCCTGGCAAACGAAGTGGAGGACGACTTGCACCGCGCCCTCGATGCCTCCAATAAGCTGACCGAGTGGTTGTTTGCCGCCCAGGACCAGATGCCCCCCGTATCCTGGGACTACCCCTGCTCCGAGGCCCCAATGGACTTTTCCAGCGTCACCTCCAGCTACATGCCCGAACTCACCACCAGCGAAGCTTGGATCTACAACCCCTACTTACAACCAACCCTCCCCCCTTGCTCCATCTACCCCAACTACACGCTTGTCCAAGTCACTTCCCCACAACCCACAACTTACCGGGAGTTTCCCGACCTCGCCCCACCCTACGCCACCCCACCCAACTATTTAAATGGACATTACCATTAAACATTCGCTTGCATGCGGCTTACCAAATATAGCCACCCAATAAGGAAATTATTTCCAGACCGGCACTTTCCCGGAAAAACTTTAAATTTTTCAAATGCCAATTAAACTTTCCCTACAAATGACGCCATTAAACTGCTCTCACTGCCCTGGTTTATTAATACCCCCAACACTCAAGTTGCCATTTGAAAACACCATTTCCCTGCATCCCAGATCGGTTTAACGCGATCCAATCGTTTGATCGGAAATATCTCATGCCAGTATTGATGCGCTACCATCCCTTTAAGTCAACTGTGCCGTAGGATCCACCGCCAACCCCCGAGGGTGCATCTGAAAACCATCCCACCCCGTTTACTTGCTTACGACCCCAGCCTCAACCCAAACTCCCTCCTCGCCAACGAAACATTCCTCATTGGATTTTACATTAAAGAATCAATAGATCCCATACCAACTGATCAATACCGCCGTCGGAACCCAAACCATTCTGCAGGATCCCATCAGTCAGCCAAACATCAAACAACTTGACTTGATTTATCCGCCAGCCTTCCACTTAAACTTCAGGTTCCATTAGGGTTCCATTAGGATCCCCGCCAGCTACAAATGGAGGCTATCTCGTGATTTCAAACAAAATGTACACTTGGAACCCAACCTTTTGGCGATCAAGTTTGGCAGCGTGTTCTAAACCTGCTATATCCAGCCTACCCATTTAACTATATTTACATGCCACCCCATCCGCCAACCAACAAGGTTCCCTGGCTATGGGTGCCGGTAAACCAGACCTCTGCAACTCCACCCTTACCGGTTTTATAGTGGTCTAGAATCTAGTTTCCTATTAGGTACCCCTGAATATTGACGCGCTATGAGATCCAGTAGCTTATACCTTAAACTTACCCCGTAAAAGGCGTTATACCCACGCCCAAGTGCCATTTATAACCCAAACTTCAAGGTGGGATGAAATGATTCAACTACCATCCCAACCAATCAGATCCAAGATGGTATCTGAAGGAAACTTCTTGGAGTGGGAAACCTATTTAGACATGTATACCCTAAGTTCCGTAGATGGAGAACGTTAGGTGATGGTACCCATGGCAATAGAGATGTTGATCTGGACCTATGACTAACCGGAGGATAGGTTTAGCCGAGCTTGAACCTTTATTCAACCTTGTCGCTAGTCTCCCCCCATGACAGCTCACTATCGAGGTGACTTGCTGAATCTCTCTGGAATGGAGTTGGTATTGCTGAATTGAACGTCATGGTATGACTCTAGCTGGATCAAATGATCCGCGATCAAAAAATGACTTGACAAGGATCTCCAGGCGCGCCAATAACTTTTGAAATGAGATCGTATGTAGAAGGTATCCGCCGTAAACGGCATGAAATCCGAAACTGGGAGGGGTTGACTGAATTAAACCTGGGGGTGATGATATATGGTTTGGATAAACCTTCTCCCATTAAATACTTAGTCAAGTTCCCGTAGTCGCTTTACACTAGGTTTGATGCATGTATGGTGTAAACCGACCCTTGGCTGGTAATAAGAGATCGGTTTTTTAAAACCGATGGGTTTATACAGTAGTTTTAAAAGCTATGGCAACAACTGAAAATACCTCAGATTTAAACAAAATGATTTCAGATTTGAACGAAATCCAACTCTCAGGTTAAAATATACACTCTGTTAACAGGGTTTATTGGCGTTAATGGGCAAAATGAGTCAACACAGCAAAGAAGTGCTCACGCGCAAAGCAAAACTATTCAAAATACAATCCAAAACACATTGATTCACAAACAAAATGGTGTGAATTGACTTTTGGTGTACATATGGGTCATTATTTTTCTTGTTATGCCTAGGTGCCAGATTTATTCTTTTATAACTTAATTACATTATTCATATTCAAATTATTCAGAAAGCTTAAAATACAATCAACAAATTCCAAAACTTTAATTGATCTTGGGCCTAGATCATTTTTTTTAAAAATAAATCATCAATTTTAGAATTGAAAATTGCAACTTATAGTATTACTGAAAATATCTTAAGTGCTACTACAAACTACAAACCAAAAATATTTATGATGAGTTGCATGGGAGAGTAATAGTAGCCCCAAAGCTATAAATGCTATTACCCTATCTTTGGCTCATCATAAATATTCTTAGTTTGTTTCAGAAAAAAATATTGTTGTTTTGAAAGACTGATAACTCTATTTAAAATACACCCTCTAGTAAGCTGCCCTACTTCATGAACTTGCCCTAGTGCACCACTAGCATCTTCTGATATTTTTGTTTCTCTGGTATCATCACAAGATTTAAAATGATAAGTTATCTCAGAATATTCTGAGAAACTTTCAAATGTTAAAGGTAAAGTATACAACTTCCCATTTTTCATCAAATATGAAAGATTAATGCACAGATTTTTAACTTTGAGCTCTTTCCTTATAGGCCTAACTTTTCTCTCATAAATATAAAAGAACAACTTTTGAGAAATATTTGAGCCTGATAGCGCTGATTTATATAACTCTTTTCTTTTTTCTTCTTGCTCAAAAATATTTTTAATATCATTTATATTCTTAATATAAAAATGATTTTCTTTCTCTTTTAATGTTTTTGATATTACACCAGAGTGACCATCAACAATGCTTTTTGCATGACATTCCACAAAACAATTATATTTTATAGAACCCTTAATATATTTAGGTGCCTCTTTAAACAAGTAATATAAAAATTCATATGATCTAAAATGATTTCCATTATCAGTCCATACTTTTATATTTTTTATTTTTTTAAATCTATCTAATTTAAGAATTTTTATAAAACACTCACCTGAAAATAAAGAATCATGTGATAATATTTGAGACAAAAAATCATGATATTCATATTTAATTTTATTGTTTTTCTTAAAAACTAATGCAAACCCTAATAATGAGATTGGTTTTTTTGAATAAAAACAATTATTGGTCTCAATTGGACCACCTCCAACCTTTAAGTTTTCTTTATAATCTATAACTACAACACAAGACTCATCATCTAATTCATTAATATCTTTTTTATATTCACAATTTTGATGAACATAAAAGTCTTGGTGCTGATTAATAGTCTTTAAGTCATTGTCTATAGATTCTGGTAATGGCAAGTTTTTACTTTCACATTCTTCCTTCTTTTTTTCTAGTGAATTTTTTAAATTACAAATATTGCACATATCAGTTTGTTTTTTACTTTTTATTATATTTTTAGGGATTAATTTATAGTAAGTAGAAATTGAAACCAAAATTTCATTTTCTATTTTCATATTTTCATATATTTCTTTTTTTGTTTTAAGTAGAGAGTATTTAATTTCAGTTGAGTAATTACTCATCTCTTTTTCTATATCTTTATAAATTTTTTCAGGCACTTTTTTAGTAAACTGGCTTGTTTCAAAAGAATTTTCTAGCAATTTTTTAATTATTTTTTTAGTTATTTCTTTTTTTAATGAATAGTTATTATTTTTTTGGCTTTTTTTGCTTAAACTTACATTTTTATTTTTATTTATTTTTCTTGAGTATTCAAACTCACTTTTGGTTATATTAAAACCCAAATCATTAAGCTCTTATAAAGAGTAACTGGAAGTAACCAGAGATTGCAAGGCTGGGAGATGTTTTTAGGGAGAAGATTTCATGAGATCCTTTAAGTTTTCAATGAACTCATTGTCTTTTTGAATTCAAATAGTTGGCAGGAACTGAGCTTTCCCAAATTCAGTTTGAGTACGGAAGTGCTTGATGAAATTATCAAGATCATCACCAGCAATAAAGAGGAATGCCTTTTTTAATATTGCAATTCTCTCTCTTTTTGTTGAAGCTCCCAAGGGAAAAAAGGGTAGCATGGCAGAAGTAAATTTAACTGAGGACATGGTAGTATTTTGAATCTGTAATTAGGTCAGATCTCTGAAATGCGCCTTAATGTTGGAGTAGTTATGATCAGAATGTGGCCTTTGAATGGGGTCTTTTGGATTAGAAGCTTTGTGGTGCTTTAGCTCTTATATACCAAGCTAAATGACACCATTCTGAAAGAAATGGTGTGATAGCTTTTATTATAGTTTGAACTTGAATTTATGTTTGCAGAATTGATTAAATACCCAGTTTTCATGCACAAGTGATACATGTAAAGCAGCTAAACATTATTATTACATCATATCCTCTTTGTAATCAATGCAAATCAATTAAAATGATGTATTCAGTTAATTGTAACTCTTCCGCATATTTTTAAAATGATAAAATATCAAAGAATTTCATTTAAAGAATGCTTAATTTGAGGTTCAAAGCTCACTTGAACCTTAAAATCAGTCTAAACAGTGTTAAAAACACCCTAACTTCAAACTATCATAAAATCCTAAATAATTGAGCTTTTTAAATAAAATAAAATGCAAAAATAAAGCTCTCAATCTTATCTTTAATTTAGTCAAATAAAAAAAAGCTGTTGCATATTAAAAAAGAGTGTTTATTAGCTTTGAAGTGATCTAATTTATATCATTAGATATAATCATATAATAAAATCTGGATTATACTCTTTTAAATTACTTTTGCTTTAATATTGAGCATATTATACACATTAAAATCTTTTCACTAATAGAAAGATAAGATTCTTAGCATTATTTTGATAGTTTACAGTGTGAAAAAATATTAATTTTTCATTGAGTTATTAATGTTTTAAATATAAAATATGTAATTAGTTACTTTTTCAAAATCAAACTGTGTTATGCTGCAACTTGAGCAGCATGTGCATTAGAAAATGGCCTAATCCCTAAAATAATGACCCATATGTTTACTATGTGAATCAGTGACAAAATACACCCAATCGTGGTGCGTCAAAACTCAATTCAAAACACAATAGCAACTCACTATGTAAAAAAAATCACTCAAACAGTTTGTGCAATGGGTTGTAATCAAGAATGATACCAAGGTATCTAAAATAAGACACAAGATCTGAAACAAAAAATTTAAAAATATTGTGTTGGGTGCTTAATTTGGCATAAAATATGGGAAAATGGGTGGAAATCATTTTGGGTATTCTAAAATGGGTGTGGTAAAACCAAAAACAACTAAGAAATAGAAAATCTATAATTGGGATATTGGGTGGGAAAAAATACTAATTGAATATCCATAAACAGATAAAAGCAGAAACTAAAAATAGGGAGTAACTTAATTAAGTTTTATTTAATATTTTATTAAATTTTAAAATGGAAGAAATACAACAACAGAGTACCAATACACCTGTTGTGCACCGCAGTTGCGGTTGCCCCCGCAGATCAAAGAATAGAGTTAGTGCAACCCAAGTGCCTACTCAAGAAGGAGACAGGAGAGGAGAGTTCCATAGTGATGCTGCACTGACACAGCTGGTTTAAGAAGCACAAGCTACTAGGGTGCGGAGCATCAACCCTTGGGTCCCAAAGCTGTCCCAGAAGCCCACCAAGGTCACCACTACAAAGAAAGTTAGAAACAAGGAGGTAGAACTTACTTCATATGTGTTTGACGTTGTGTACCGGCAAGAGTTGGTCCCGTCAGCGGCAACTGTGGTAAGTTCAACTCCCTTAAACTTGACTCCCTGTTACTCAACACTTTGTCAAGTACCAGGGAGTCAAGTGCCGCATATGTGAATCTATTAGTATTTTTGGCTTAACCAATTTTAAGCTAACTTTTACTAGTAATTTAGGGGTTTGAAACCAAAAACCAAGGTTAAATTTACTTGAACTCAACTCTGTTTAATAAATCAGTTAGCTAAAATACCAATTTAAGGGGCAATTTATAAGTGAATTTACTAATAGAAATGAAAAAACCTGTGTTTGACACTCTAAAACAAAAAGTGACCAGTTTGACACTTTTTAAGCCAAATTTTAATTTTATTAATAATATACATATGCGCTTATATAAAATTTATTATTTACTATTATATTTTTATCATTAGTGTCCATAGCTGTTGATTAGGCTCTCAATCACCACTATATTGGATTTAGTGGTATAGATATTAATCAAATATCCCACTTGTCTTACATTATGTCATTCCTGGGTTTTTGGATTAAGTGGTGCCACATAAATTAAGCCCAATTTATTAAGAGATTTCATATGTAATTTATAAAAAACTGAAACTCAACACTTTCTTTGCTTGACTCTATCTACTTGACACGCAATCAGTTTCAGATTTAACTAATCAAAGGCTCATAATTAAGGCTAAATTAATATGTGACGCACTATGAGCGCCACTTGACACTCACCCACTTGACACTTTAACTTTGGGATTAGTACAGAGAGCTTATTAACGTTTTAGCTAAGACTATGGTAACTAATTCACTCCCAGCTCCTCACAGCACATTATTATCACTAATAAACACCTTTCCACTCATTTACTTTTTTAACTTATGTTGTATTTTTTAATTTTTGAGCATACAAAACTCCCTTGCTTTTGGGTTAACTTTTGAACCCATTTTAAATTTAAGCAAGTTTTATATGTAAAAAACATAGTAAATTTGATGTTTCTGCTTGACTACAGCATACTCAACAGTGAGAATTCAGCTTTTTCTGGCTGATTGACAGTGCTGAACTTGACACTTTACTATGTTTTGAATTTTTAACTCTCAATAAAAAAATTCCACATAATAATTTTTAATTTTTTTGCTATTATAATCTACTACTTTTTCTGCTGCTCTCCATATAATTTTCATATATATTTTTTGATTTTCAATTATACTTTTACATTGATTTATTACTAAGATGTTATGCTGAACCTAACATCATTGATGCTTTATCATAAATTCACTTATTTTCTATGTTTTAACCTTTATATCTATACTTTGAGTTTCTATTTTTCTTCTATTTACTTTTTTTATGTTTTTTTCTTGATAAATAAAACTTTATTTGCATACTTTTAATTTAACTTTTACTTTGCTTTACCTTTGTGTTTATATTGTTCATACTATTTTATTTACAAAACTAAACTTTTCTTTAGTCAAGATCTAACAAGAACAGCTAACAGCCTAAGCGCCAAGCCTCTAAGGGCTCCAAAGAAACTGCCTCCACTCCCAAGCGTGCCAAGAAGCCTGCAAAGGCAAAGTCTCCAACCCCATCTCCTCCCACTCCATCTCCTCCCCCCTCCACCCTCATCTTCCACATCCCCTTCACCTTCCCCCCCAAAATTCCTCCCCCAATAAATCTGATGGTGATCTTACCAACCACTCCTTTTTCTACTCAGAGGCTGACTCTGAGCCCACCAAGGAGAAGCATACCAAGAAGTCAAAGGCTGCCAAGGAGCTCACCTCTTCTTCTGGTAAGAAAAAGGAGGCATCCAAGCAGGCCTCAAAAAATCCTTCCCCTCCCCCTCCCAATGGCTCTTCCCCTCCTTCCTCATCTGACCCCCAAGATGAGTCAGAGGATTACTCCAAGAAGTTTAAAGCTTCTGGTCATGTGGCTTGGGATCCACTGGCCATCCACAATATCTGTAATGTGGACAGAGAGTTTAAAGTTCCCAAGCGCTTCCCCTGTTACTTCCCCATCATGTCTGTAAAGGGCCACTCTGGTTACGTTGCTGACAACTACATCTTCAATTACAACAACCAAAAGCAGCAGACTAAGAGCAAGTACTTTCTCTGTGAAGATAAGATTTGTGCGGGCCAGTTGAACCCTGAGGTCTGGGAGCAAGTAACAGCAGAGAAGGGGGAGCACACTTGCAAGCCCCCCAATCATCTAATCACTAAGATGCTTAAATGATATCTTGTTCAGGTCATTCCCACCTCTGCTAACCTCTGCGTTTCTGATCTGGCCATAAAGGCTTTGCAACATCTCAAACCCAACAATCTTAAATTGGTACCAACACAGGAGCAGTTGGTCAAATTCATCAGTGATAGGCGTATTGCTGCCAATCCCCCTCCCCCCAAGGCCTCTGACGTCCTCTCAGAGCTCACGCTCACTCATGAGCTTAAGCAGCTTCCAAGTGGGGAGCGCTTCCTGCTCCATGACAATGGGCCTGCCGCCAAGGACCATATAATCTGCTACTCAACTCAGCAGAACCTGATGGAGCTGAAAAGGGCGTCAACCTGGCTAGTTGATGGTACCTTTGCCACTTGCCCCCGGATGTTCAAGCAGTTCTGGATGGTCCATGCCCAGATTGACATCCAAGTGATTCCACTTGCATTCTTTCTTCTTCCTGGGGCCACTGAGGCCATCTATACTCGCGCGTTCTCCATCCTCCATCAAGAACTTGCCCTCCTTCCTCCTTCCAACAATGAAAAATCCAAGAAGACTCCCCCCACACCCGCGCCAACCCACCTGCCTCAGACAAGGACCAGGACACCCTGGAATTGGAGGAAAAGGTAAGGCTAAAAGCTCTTGGGCCTTGTGTGTGCATTATGGACTTTGAGCCTGCTCAGTTCAATGCATTTGAGCAGCTATTCAGCAGGGAGGTGCAGGGGTGCCACTTCCACTTCTGCCAAGCAGTTGCTTGTAACGTGCAGGCCCACACTGAGCTTAGTAGGTTGAGCCGGAGGGATACTTCAGACACCTGCAAATTTGTGCTGGCACAATTTAGTGCCTTGGCTTTTTTAAAGCCAGAGCACACTGCGCAGGGGTTCAAGGTGCTCTCAAAGGATCCCTACATAGTGAAGCACCTATAGTTCAAGCCTTTCCTCAAGTACTTTGAGCCCCAGTGGATTGGGAAGGTTGTCACGCAGAGGCAAGGCAAGGCCTGTACCAAGGCCAGCTGGAATGTGTACTGGGCGGCAGTGAATGGTGAGCTCAAGACCACATCAGCGCTAGAGGCGTATCACAAACACCTCAAGGCCAACTTTGGGCTCCACCCAAAATTCAATAAGTTCTTTTCCCTCCTGCAGCATGAGCAGGAGAAAACCATCTCCAAGCTGCGTGATCTCTCCAACCGCGTCCCCCCACTAAGCCAACCACCCACTGTACCCTCTTCACCAAGGCCATCCAGGGTGCGGCCAAGCACAAGTATAAGGCCTCTGAGCTTAAGCAGCAGCTTGAGCTTATTGCCACTGGCCTCCTGGAAAGGGCCAAAATGAAACGGGGAAAGAATGATGAGGAATAAACTTTCTTGCTTACTCAGTTATATGATTTTTACTTTTAACTTTTTAACTTTAATTTTTACTTATTAGCTTTGATCAATTAGCTTTTAGTTTTAATTTTTAAGTTTTTTTAATTTAATTAGATAGCAGTGATTGTTCTATGTATGCATGGTAAGTTTGAGATGAATAGATATAGTTGAAAGTGATTGAAATATCTTAATTTTTGTTAATCTCCAAATAAAACATATGATATTCACAGTTGTGCTTATATGAGCTATATCAAATAAATAGTAAATATTTCATTATATTTTGCATAACTTCTATTTTTGTGTTTGTGTTTAATTTTATTCTCATTGGAATTTTAATTTTTATGGTAATAAAAAATATTTTTATAATGAAGAGTGTAAATTACATAGTAAAAAGAGAAAATAATTGCTTTTTTCTCCTTATTTTTATTAATTAATAAACTGTTTTTATTGCATTTTTGATCTCTCTGGAATTATTAAGTATACCATAGCTGTAAGGCTTATTTTTTTATATTGAAAGTTTTCAGTACATCAAGATCTGTTAATTAAAAAAGTGTTGATTTCCAGCTGTCAATCAGGGCAAAAGCTGAATTCTCACTTTAATATAGTGTCAACTACCAGGGAGTCAAGTTTAAGGGAGTCAATCACCATGGAGTTGATCACAAGGGAGTTGAACTTACCACAGTTGCCCGTCAGCCATGCTGGAGAAGGTGAAGCTTGTACTTGATACTAGCTACAAGCCCTATGTCAATGATGGCAATCAGGAGGATGACAAGGAGCCCAAGCTCTATCAAACTGATGAGGGACAGTTGGTGCTCAAAAAGGTTGCTGTGCTTTACATCAAGGTGCCCATTCCCTGTGTTGTGCCCAATGCCAACAAGTCAATCCCCACTGCTAAAAAGCCCACTCAGAAGTGCATCCCTGACATTAAACACATCATCCTGCTTAAGCTAATGTGTGAATTGGGCTATTACAAGGCGGCTGCAGCCCTTGTTGGGGTGGATCCCAAGTACGCCAGCAAGACCTTCAACAAGCTCATTGATATTTTCTGAAGTCCTTGCCGTGGAGAAATCCTTGTGTGTTTCCACTATGCTCACCAAGGAGCACAAATGGGCAATCCACCAGTGGATCACCTGAGACTGCCATCTTGAATTTGCAAATATACAGGCAATGATAAAGTTCACTTTTGGGGTTGAGGCTTCCATTTCCTTTTACTACCATCTGCTGAAGAAGACACACTTTTCCTGGAAAAAGCTTGGGGTATATCTGTACAATTGGAATAGCCCAACCAACATTGAGAACAGGAAAAAATATGCAGAGGCGTACACTGCCCTCAAAGCCAAGGGGAAATTCAAATTCTACTACATTGGCAAATCAGCATTTGCCTTGTCAATGTGCAATGAGTAAGGGTATGTCCCGAAAGGCTCCAATGACGGGATGTCTTGACGTGCTGCAGTCCGCGCCACAGCCTACTCAATGGTGGCTCTTCTTGGTCCAAAGGGGGTTGAGCTATACCAAATGATACTGGGCTCCCACAACAGCTGTACATTTCTATCATTTCTCAAATTGGTCCAGGAGCACCTGAGGCGCACAAGCCTGGGCTTCACCAACATAATTGTGCTGGACAATGTTGGTCTCCGTAAGGTGGCTGACATTCTTGAGGAATTCCCAATGATTGACACCTATAGTGCAGTGAGCCCCCAGCAATTAGCCACAGCAAATTTGCTCCTTCTATTCCTCCCTGCTTATTTGCCATTCCTAAATCCCATTGAGGAAGTCTTTGAGTGGCTCAAGCAAGTTGTCAAGCTAGGGACCCCAACTGGGACAGAGGTCCTCTTTAATTTTCTGTAGGCCGGGATCCACACCCTCCCAGCTGAGACCATGGCCAAATTCTATGACCACGCTAATTTGTTCATCCCTACGTCCTAGCCAAACAGCTAATCAATTGAAGGCTTAGTGTGTCCAATTTTTTTATATTCTCTAATTTACTATTCAAGATTTATTAATTATCATTTTATATTTAGATGCTTCCATAGCCCACAATCACATTCAGCAGGACCATCAATGAAGGTTAATAATTTATTTATTTTATTATATATTTTTTTATTGTGTCATCCAAGGGTATCCCAAACACTCGATACTGGATTACACAAACACATTAATATCAATTTTGGAAAATAAATATAATAATCAAAAAAAAGTTAAATGTAATGTGTACAAATCAGAAGTAGATTTTATTGAAATATACCATTATGTGTTTATTAAGACCTTCTCTGGGATATATTCTGCAAATTTTGTTTGCTAAAATAAGAATTAGAAAATTTTATTACAATAAAAATAATATAAATTGCAATGGAGTTATTTGGAAGAGAGAATTTATTAAGAGCGCCTGTAGTGAGTTCTTCTGTATGTACCCACCCTGCAATGGAGGTGGCGCACAACCTCCACTACCACACTGTGGACAGTAGATACACCCTTATTAAAAAGCTTCTGCCTGCTGGTGAAGGGGAGTAGGGTCAGGTGTGAATTGAGGAGCAGCTTCTCTGGTGGGGCTGCAAACCCATAGATACCAGCCAGAACCAGGGCGTCCTGGAAGACATGATCCACTGAGTCATACCTGGGGGGGACCTTCTTCCTGTACAGGGAGAGCCTGGCCTTATCAATTCCTAGAAGGACCCCATCAAGATCCTCTACACTGGCACTCATCCCAAAGAAGAAAAGCTACCTGAGGTAAACAACAGGGTGAAGCCTTTGCCCAGCAAAGGCTTCTGTAAACTTGCATAATTTATTGAAAACCACACTGATCTTCTTATCATGCTTGGTCTTTGCAAAGGTCAGCTCCATAGATGCAGGGACCCCCATCTTATTGGCACTCCAGGCCAACCCAAAGTTGGCAAAGGAGGATTTTTGTCTTCTTGACGGCTGTTGCGTCTGAAACAGCCAATTTTCTCACTGTACACCCAAAGTTATCCAGCAGGTAAGAAATTGTGTGCTCCAAGGGATAGCAGAAGCAAGCAGCCGCATGGGCCTGGCTATCTCTGGTACATTATTGAGTGGGAGCATCTCCAGGATGTCCCAAACAAGCTCAATGAAGTTTATACAGTAAACTCCACTGAGGTTAACTGGGTCCAGGTGGACCAGTTGGGCATCCTTGTAGGCAGTAACTTCCCACTTGTATGCCCCCTTGCCATGTGTCAGCCTGGCCAAAGCCTCCTGCAACATTGGAAAGGACCTGTTAATGCAGTCCTCCAGCTCCTGCAAGACATGGGGGAAAGATACAGCTGCTTGGCCACATGAGTGGCACAGTTGGCGTAGAATGTGACAGGGACAAAGGGGACCAGGACTTGGCAGAGTTCACTGTCTATTTTCTCTAAAAAAACAGGTAAGTATTTACAAATTTTTATTAATTTTATTTTTTTATGTTACCTTCTATGTGTTTCTTCCTTGCCGGCTGCTTCAGCAGGCTTGGCCATTCTTGGTGCAAGCAGTTGTGCAGGCAGTTCTCTATCTTCTGTTCTGGCACGCTTGGCAGGTTTGAGATGTTCATACATCTCCGGGTTGTTAACCCAAACGGACGGCACAGAAAGATTGTATGCCTTAAATTGCAGGCCCTCAACCACCGTCTTCTGGATGTTGAGAAGACACTCAATGGTTTTTTCAGGGGTGTCTGGTATTTTCACCATTAGGGCCTTTGCAGACACCTTGTCTATTTTGTCTCCGTCAAGAACGGCGGACTTCACTTTGGCTTTAACCTTGTGGTCAATGTCTTTGATTTTGGCAATTTGCCAAGTCAAGATCCTTCAGAAGCTTCTCTAATTCTCTCATTTATTTTTTACTAACCTTTTCATATGTTTTTATAGCTTTTGCCCCAATAAATTCTGTATTATTTTGATACTGTTGCCTCTTTGTTTATTCCTTTTTTTCCCATATACTACATTATCCCATCTTTTTACCCATTTTTTATATGTTTTACGCCCATCTCGATATGTGTTGTTTGCTTTGTGTTGGCATTGTTCCTTGATTACCATATTATTTTTGGCGCTTTGCATAGACCTTTGTGAAAATATTAACAACAATTTAGTGATCAGCTAAATTTGAATTAAAAATTATGTGTTAACTTTTTTTAGATAAAGAAGTTACTGATCCAAATTCAAAACCTTAATGATAAACTTTAAGCCAATCAGGAGCCGAGTGATAAAGTGATTGTTGTGACATAAAGGGCTATTCAATAATTCTTTGGTGTATGTGCGCTAATTAATATGATTGGCTGGATGTTTTGCCATTCTACGCCATTGCTGCTATAGCAAGTTGTTGATGGACTAGTGCTAACCCAGCAGCTGATTGGGCACTAGTCCACCAACAACTTGTAACAGCGGCAATGGCGTACAATGGCAAAACATCCAGCCAATCATATTAATTAGCGCACATACACCAAAGAATTATTGAATAGCCCTTTATGTCACAACAATCACTTTATCACTCAGCTCCTGATTGGCTTAAAGTTTATCATTAAGGTTTTGAATTTGGATCATTAACAACTTTATCTAAAAACAGTTAACACATAATTTTCTAATTCAAATTTAGCTGATTACCAAATTGTTGTTAATATTTTCACAAGGGGCTGTGTCTGGGTACTAAAAATAACTGTGTTCTGGATCTAGATACATGGCATAGTAAATATATGATTTTATAGAAATAAGCTGAACATAAAGAATAAAACCAACTATAAACAAAGAGAACATGAACAATTGACATTCAAAATAAAGATAATACAAATAGAAAATGTTTGGCAACAGGGGGTTTATTGGGGTGGAGAAGAGTGATGCCTAGGAGGCATAATAGCACAGGAAGGAAGACGTAGAGGCAGTGCTGGCCTGGAGGGATCTGGGATTGGGTGGGTTGGGATTGCATGTGAGGGGTGTTGGTGGCAGGGGTGGAGGCAGGAGGATTTTGCGTGATGGCTGCCATATAACGCTTGTTTTATTCCTTTTTAGTCATTGGCTGGATGGGCTGGTAGGTGGCAGTGGCCCAAGGTGGAAGGCGCTTATCCTTACGTGATTGGTTGCCCATGTTCACATGGAAAATCATTTGCGCAAATAAGTCAGCCACCATTTGGCAGCCAAAGAGAAAATTGTGGTCAAGGACCCCAAGATAGAGGTCGTTGAAAGCCTGAGGGCGGCACTCCTGTAGTGTATCTCCAATGTTAAAGAAGACAACATCAGCCAGATGGATGTCTGCGTGGCTGGCAGGGTACACAGAGACCTGATGCCCACGTTGCTGGATGGCCTCAAGGGCAGTGGAACTACCCTCCATCTGGTGGCTCAAGAAAACCTGGTACTTGGAATTTGAGCCATCCCAGGAGTTGAGTAATCCACCAAGAATGTGGCTGTATGAGTAGTCATCAATGAAATCTGGGTTTGTCCAATTGTAGACAAAACCTTTGGCTGAAACAGCCAGAACACACCAATGAAAGTCCCTTTCTTGACCTTCTTCCTTTCTTTTTGAGTGGCGGCTCTTCCTTGCTTGCCAAAATCATCAAAAGCTATTGATAGCTTGTAATAGGAGATGAACATGACATCATTAGTTAGACTAGTCAGGCATTGGACCAGGGTTGATTTGATGGCGGTGTCATACAGTGAATTCTCAGTGCCATCCCATTGGTTGCCGCCAAAATTGGTAAGAATCTGTATTGAAGCCACCTTCCCATAGATCCAGAGCTGCACCATGTGCTCAGACACCCAAATGCCATGGTGCGCAAGTTGCTTCCAGACCTGGGTCAAGGGAACCTTGGGGTCCTGCTGGAGGATGGTCAAGCATTATTGGGTATGCCTCATTGATCTGGGACTCTGATGGCCTTCTTTGGCTTCTTGGCTGTCCCAATCAGATTCCCCCTGTTCATAAGGTTGTTGAATTCCTGCATGACAGTAGCTCGGGTAAATTGCAACTGAGCGGCAATATGTTCCCAGGACAGACCCTGTAGATTCAGTGCCACAGTTTCCTGAAGGAATTTAGGCAGTGATAATTTGTTGCTTGGGGCTCTGGGCCAGGGGAGCTGAATCCTGATTGGCTGTAGGGGGGAAGGTTGGCTAGTGGCAGAAAGTTGTTCCAAATCAAGGTTACCATCTTGATTGGTTGGTTGACAGGCAGCTTGTGCTAGGAGTGGATACAGGAGTAGTGGGCAGAGCTAGACACTAAGTGACTACTCAAACAAGATCAAATCCATATGGGTTAGGGGTTAGGTAACAGGTCAGCTTCCTTGTTACCTACCTCATAGGCTTGGGTGTAAACAGGTGCCTCCACTTTCTAAGCCTAGCCTCCATTGAACTGGCTTGGCTGGCTGGCTTGGCTGTTTGTGCTGTTGAAGATGTTGCTAGTAAAAAACCATTGTAAAAAACCTAGGATAAAATCACTAAAAGTAGAAATTTTAAAATTTAATGATTTATTTTTATTGTAATCTCAAGCCCATATTTGGAAGGTTCTCAAAACCATTCCATACAAATCTGGAGCCATGAAAATGAATAAAATGCCTCTGTTCCTAAATTGGATAGCTGTTGATTGGCTGTTAAATTGATAGTCTTCTATTTTAGACTGCTCATACTACACATCTTGTGGTGACTCTATTTTGTTTTGTGCTTGTGGAATCTTGCTTCTAGATTGCTCAAATTTTGTTTCATTTTAGTCCTTCTGTTGGTGCCTCATATAATCCTGATTGAATTATAATATACTCTGGAACAGCATCCATCCATTTCACTTGTTGTGTCAGTTCATTTTTTTGTGGTCTGAACTACACTGCTTGATGTTTGATATATTTTTTTATAATGGGCTAGTGAAATTATGTTTTTTGTTTGATAGTTCATTTATTAACTGAAATTTTATAAATCAATTGAATCCTGAATCTTGTGCAACTTGGATTTTGTTCAAATCTGAAATCATTTTGTTTAAATCTGAAGTATTTTTGGTTGTTGCCATAGCTTTTAAAACTATTGTAATAAAAGCAATGTCAACAACAAGTTTAGACCCAAACATTCATAAATAACAATAAATCTAAGGAAAGTATGATAACAATGGCAGATACAACAATGAAAATAGATGCCATAATAATAACAGTTTCAGAGATCCATTCCTGAGGTAGTAAGGAACCTGAAGTAATGTAAAAGAGCAGTGGAATGGAAACCCACCAAAGACAATCCTACAGGAATTTCAACCATCAAGATATTCACCACATAGCCCCAGAACTTATAAGAACCTAAGAAGGGAGCAAAATGAGTCAACCCATTTTATACTGCAATATAAGTCAAGACATACCAAGGAGCCCCTGGACAAATCACTGAGGGAGGTGAATGAGGAGGCAAAGAAGGTGGAGGAGTGGTTTTATCACATGTGGACAGAAACTGATGTTTAGTATACAGATAATCCCAAGCCAAAGATTTAGTAGCATCCTTGAATTGGATATTAGAATCAAATTTACGACCTTCAGCAACAGGATATCATAAGACTAGGCAGAACAGAAGCAGAAGAAGTTTCTGCTTCCAGTTCATCTGAGAGTTAATTTAGAATCCACTAATTCACCAAGTAAAAAATATAGGAAACCAAATTTATTGATTCAGGAATTTGAAGTTATTAGAGCACTGGAAAAACTCCCAGTACCTTTTGCTAAATACTGTGAACTTTGGTTTGGGGATTGGAATAAAGTATGGTGTGATTGGAGATTAATTGGTTACCATTGATTTGTTGGCTGCTTGGTTATTTTGGTTTGACTGCTGCCAGCAGGCTTGCAAGAGGCAGCTTGCAGCAGTCAAACCTGCTATTTGAGTAAGGAGCTGCAGATGATGCACTGTGACCTGTTGGTTTGTCCAGCTAGATGATTTGTTTGGGTTGTTCCAAAAATTGAGGTTTGTAGCTCTGTCATTTTCATGGTGATCATGGGTCTCCTTCTCTGCTGGGGAGTTCTTATTGGCTTTTGCTTCTACTAACTGTGTTTGATTGATTAAATGGTTGTTTAAGTGACCAGGGTTTAGATCCATAGTTTCAACAGCTTTAGAAAGCTTTTTGAAGTTGGCCGTTGATTTCAAATTTGACGTTAAGTTTTTGCTTTTAATATTAACTAACTATGGGTTAATTATAGACGGTTTTAAGCCAACCAAAAGACCCAAGTTCAAATCCTGATAGCAATCCAAATCCTGGAGCAGTTTGAAAACCTTTTCTTGGCTATAAATTGATTTGTTTCCAAATATCTTGTTATCCAAAGAGTTGTACATTGAGTTTAAAATTAAAGACCATAATTGACTATTCCATGGTAAGGAAATTGTCCTAATTTTATGAAGGTGATCTAGTAACCAAAAGTTCTGTTTCTTTTCCTCAGTATCCATCAATAAGTTTAAGTTGGAAGGATTTCCAATCCTTACAAGCAGCAACAAAACCTATCCTGTTAAAAATAAAGATCAAGTTTAAAAGTCAATAATGTTAATAATGCCACTTTTTATGACTCTGTTTATCTTATCTTAAACCAAAGACCTCAATATAGAAGAAGAAATAGGAAATGCAACAAGCCTAAGTGCCCATGTCTAATCTCAAACTGACAAGAAGTAAACCTTTCCTGTTAATGATATTTTGTTTAAACATTCCTCTTATCCCACATTATAGCACATTTATGAACTTGAAAATAAAAAATCAACTCATAACCTCTTGTCTATCCATGAGCTTAAAAATCTCTTACTCACAAAATCTTCTTTGGCTTAGGTGTTCAACACACCACAGCTAGTATTTTTAACAAAATACAATATACTCACATTTAAATCTAACTTTAAATATGCCAAAATGACATACAGTAACAGAGCTCTACTAGAAATAAAAATTATTACCATTGATGTTGCAAAAACCAATTATAGTTCAGTATTAGATTGGGGGATGCAACAGTCCAGTAGAAAGGACATGAATAGGAATAAGATGATGTTTATTGGTGAATAGTGTATTTAATTTTTGGCAACAGTCAGCATTTAAACTGTCTACATGTAACATCTTCCATGTTGACAATCCCCAAAAATAATTTTGTATTTTTATTACATGTTTATTAATTTTTTTACCTTAATTGTTTTTCAAAAGGACAAAATTTAAATTTGATTTCAATTTTCAAGTTTTAAGTGAAATTGTAAAAAATAAAGCCATAATAAAATTTAATATTATTGACAAGGAGGATGTTACATGCAGACAGTTTGAATACTGACTGTTCCCTAATTTTCTATACCAGGAACTATATGTTCATCAGGAGATGGCACTGTGGCAAGATCCAAGATGGTATAAGCGTCAAATAAATAATTGAGTGATCA
Organism: Entomophthora muscae; assembly: GCA_014839935.2. Classification (NCBI taxonomy): domain Eukaryota; kingdom Fungi; phylum Entomophthoromycota; class Entomophthoromycetes; order Entomophthorales; family Entomophthoraceae; genus Entomophthora; species Entomophthora muscae. Next base: position 103,659 of record QTSX02003709.1, read on the forward strand.
AGTCTGTAATAGGCTTTTAACCTAATTTGGAGATATTGCCTGTATTTTGATATTGGAACCATAATGACCCAAGCTGTTAGATATGCCATGGGCCCCCTCTATGAGCACCCCCTGTCTATTGTGAGATACATTGGTGGACAAGGGGATAATATTGGTTTTAAAAATGGATGTTCTGGCTTTAGGCCTGCTTTATTTGATTATATAAAAAAATGATCTCCTAAATAATTTAAGATAGTTGTTAATATTCAATATCAAAATTAATGAGCAAAATGAGATTAATTTTATTGATATAATACTTATTATTTTATACTGGTCTTTTAATCCTAGCATCCATATTAAAGGGATTCCAAGTGAAAAGGATCTGTTAAGGATTCAGAAGCCTAGTTTTGGTGACAATCCATATCTGGTTAAAATGGAACATATCGGGTTGAAAGCAAAAGAAGTTACCTTCACATTTACTTATTTCAAGGCAGTCAGGCACTAGTTCTAACTGAAACCCCCAGTTAATTTGAATTCACAACATAATTAATAGATAAATATCGTGTAAAAGTAGTATTTATTGAAAAATCAAGCCGCTCCATAAAAATATATTAATGTTTATTAAATGGTGTCAACAATGAAGAAAGTTTCCTTTCCTCATTCTTATACTTATTCTGGAAATTTTCTTGGAATGGGGAAGAGATTAGTAGTTATTTGAGTTCTTGGTCACTGGCTGCTTGGTTCTTTTTTCCAGTGGCTACACAGGCTGCTTTAAAAATCATTGATTGTATGCAAATACCTTTTTCAAGCTTATTAATTCTCAAATTCTCTTCTTGCTTGCACATTGCTTTGTTATCATGATTTAAACAGCTCAGAATGGTTGTCAGAATCTAATTAGCAAGCAATAGTTTGGCAGATTTATCCTTTGGATAGGTGAAGCTATGCTAATTATTCTCAGTGTAACAGATCAATTAATTGACCAATGTATTATCTTTTTTGATTGGTACTTTATTTTAGTATCTTGATCTTAATTGGGGAGTTAGGCTCCTGACACTTCATAGTACTTGATTTGTGTACTAGCTTTCGCATATGGTCCTTGGCCTTATAATTTAATTTTTTGGTGATGATTATTAAAATTTAGCCAGGAATTTTAAGGCTGCATATTTATTTGACTAATAGGTAGTTAGGTGCTTTTTGGTCCCTGAAAAGATGTCTTTTAATTTAAAAGCTCTATACCACTTTTTTAGAATCTAATCATTAAAAAGAAATTAAAGCTCATAAGAATATAGGTTTACAGTTGGGTTTTATTAGAAGTAAGATATGCACAAAACAACAGAAAGATCCTGAACAAGAGTAGTCTAGGACTAGGAGCGCTCTTTCAACAACCAGCTGGTAATCTTCATCAAAACAACTATAAACGGACCATTTAAAATACTTCTTTTGGAAATATAGCAAAATTTAAAGAAAGATCTATTTACTCAACTTTAAGGATGGCTGACATTTGACTCTTAAGAAAAATGGTTTCCTTACAGTAGTTTTCAAACCTGTTGAGATAAACATATATTAGTCAATTTAGAACGCATAGGTTCAGTCACACAACAAATTTTAACTTGTTAGATCTAAATAGAAGATAATTCCACAGAAAATGTGTGCTATTTAGCAAAAAAATGTCCAGCCATACAAGAACCTACTTAAACTGGAGACAAATGTATAATGATTCAAGAACAAGTGTACCAAACACTAAAACACATGAGTTTCAGTCACAGAACACATCTACTATTGTCAATGATCTGGATGTACAAGTATTCTGGCTATTGCCAACTCACTTAACATCCAGTCATTGCCCAATCTGGTGCCCTCCCAATATACAGTTTGACATACCAGAAATGGCAACCAAGCAATATCACCTGAATGTCCAAGTATCCAGTGGCTTGAACCCATCCCAGCACATGACCAATGCCTAGGTTTGATCCAACTAAATCTCTGCCACAGCTCAAGCTATATAAATCTAAAGTAATATCCAACAAAATATACTTCCCTTCTTTCTTAATTCCATATCTGAAGCTTCCCAAAAAGGCACTCCTTATCACTGGTAGCAGCTACAGTTTTTTGACCACGCCCATGAAGGAGAAAATGACTGACCAAAACCCGCCCACCTTTGCTCACGTACTCAACCAGGCCACATCCCAGAAGACCTGGAAAACGTACTTCTGCGCCCACAAAATTGACAAAGATATACCTAGTGGATGCACTGTATTTAAAGGACTGATCATGCCCAAATCATGTGCCAAGATAATTCAATACAGTTGCTCTCTTTAACCACAAACAAACGCACAACCACCCATCACAGGTGAAGTTACCAACACCAAATACATTGGTATTGACAAGTTCTTTGGTAAAAACAAAGAAAATACCAACAACTGGCTAGACCACACAGCCTCTAAACTCTGCGCCAGCCACATCCTCCATGAGAAATGGGTCCAGGAAGCCAGCAAGCACCTATATGAGGCCACAGCTAACTGGTTTGCCACCTGGGCTGGCCCACAAACTGACAACCAGCTTGACAACTGGGAAGAGTTCAAAGCAGACATCACCCAAAATTTCCGTGTCACCAAATCCCTCCAAGACATTGCAATACAGCTCAGTGATCTTCCTCAGAAGACCACTATCACAGCTTATTCCAAAGAATTTGAGGAAATACACCACAAAATCCAAAACCCAGCACAAGCTGACAACGTATCACACTAGAGCCTCATTCCTCAACAGAATCAAACCCTCTGTTGCTGCCCTCATCTGCCCAGAGGCTAATACCTCCATGTCCACACTCATTGCAGAAGCCAAACACACAGAAAAACGCGCAAACATGGAATAAGCTGAACATAACAGCAACTGCTCCTCAAAACAACAATAGTCAGAGAAAGCTCCAATGGCAACAAACGTCAAAACACCAATCATAGCAACAGCAGCTCCAATTGCAGCAATGTCAATCACAGCCAAAGCGCAAACCTCTCCTGTCCCAAGAAAGAGGACACCGCCAAAGTTAACAACACTGAAACAGCAACCTGCTATGAATCTGACCCCACATTCTCTGACCTCGAAGGTCTCAAAACAGAGGAAAAGGGAAAAGAAGAGGGGGAACAGGCTTAAGTGCCCATGTCTCCCCCAACACAACAAGAAACTGTACCAAGACACAAACTTTGCTGCTTGCATCCCACATGTCCTGCAATCCTCCATTTTTATGAATCTAAAAATTAAATATTGCTCACAACTTCTTATCTACCCATGCACTTACAAATCTCATACACATAAAATTTTATTTGACTCAGGTGCACAACACACCATGGTTAGCAAACCATTTTTAACCAAGTACAAAATACCATTTGTCAAATCCAACTTCAAATACGCCAGGATGGCAGACAAATCAAAGGTTCTACTCAAAGGCAAAACAACTCCCTTCAGAAATGACCTCCAAGGCATACAAATGTCTATCAAAGGACTTGTCATGAACAACATAAACTACAACATTGTAGCAGGCATGGACTGGTTCACCCAAGTGAACCCCAGCGTATGTTGGAAAACAAAAACCATGTCCATCAAACACAACAGAGTCAATTTTAATATCCTCAAAGAACCCAACAACCTCATTCTAAGAGACACAGTATTTGTTCAGGTCATAAACCAAGACAACTCATAACGTCTAACCAAAAACAGTACCCTCTAGATAACAAGGTACACCAAATTCAATAATATACAAACAACCAAAATCCAATGCCCAGAACTTGCGGCACTCCTAAATAAATACACTCAGGTATTTAAGGAAGAGCTCACAGAGTTACCACCCAAACAGGAGCTCAAACATAGCATCAATCTATTTAAAGCTATGCCTAAACCTGCACCTCTCAACAGACTCTCCCCCATGGAGATCCAAACCCTCAAAACCCACATTGAGGACAATCTAGCCAAATGATTCATTTGCCTGTCTGAATCCCTGTGAGGGCAACAGTGTTCTTTGTAAAGAAAAAAGAAGGCACACTCTGTCTAGTAACTGATTATAGAACTCTCAATGCAAGCATGATAAAGAATAAATAACCCCTCCCACTCATAGAGGATCTGTTTGCAAGACTCTCTGGAGCCAAATTTTTCTCTAAAATTGACCTCACCTCAGGTTATAACCAAGTCAAAGTAAAAGAAAAGGACATACCAAAAACTGTGTTCCATACGCAATTTGGATCCTTTGAATGTAGGGTAATAGACTTTGGAATGACACTAACAAGGAGCGCCTTTTGGGGAAGCTTTGAATATAGAAAAAGGAAGAGAAGAAGTATATTTTATTGGATAATACTTTAGACTTATATAGCTTTAGCTGTGGCAGGGATTTTAGTTGGATCAAACCCAGGGGTTGGTCATGTGCTGGATGGTTTCAAGTTGCTGGATACCTGGACAGTCATGAGATATTGGTTTGTTGCCATTTCTGGTATGTCAAATGTTATATTGAAAAGGCATCAAATTGGGCAATGACTGGATGTTAGGTGTGATGGCAATAGCCGGAATACTCGTACATCCAGACCCTCAACACACCCCTCCCTTAAGGGGTTACTTAGGTACATCAGGAGGGGGCTTTGTCTTGACGGCTACCGCCTGATGTTCCTGGAGTTGTTTACTAGTGGGCACCAACTGGGTCAAGTGTTCTTCTTTGCTAGGGCAGAGGCAAGATCTGTGATACTTTTTGGTGATGGGCTCTTTGGCACCCTGGAACTTAACCAGGTAGGTGTTCCTGTCTGTTTGGCATCTGATGATTCTTCCTGGTCCTCTGTGTACTGAGTCTAGCTTCTTTCTGTTCCCAGCTAGGACCCAGACGGGGGAGTTGATGGGGAGTGGATCCTCTGTTGAGGTAACCTTTTGGGTTTTGAGTCTCTTTGTTTCTACCAGTTTGGCTTTGAGGCATATGTGTTGTAGAGCTGGTTTTTTGTTCTACTGTAGGAGGTTTCCCCAGGGGGATCTTCACATACAGTTGATTGTTGCGGGTGACTATTTCTGGCTTGTACCTGTATGTTAGTTCAAACAGTGAGTAGCCTGTCCCTGGATTGTTACAAACCTGGGATACTAATAATGCATGTTTCACATAGAGTGGCCATGTGTCTTTGGCTTTGCCATCCATTATTTTCTCCAGGGTTCTGATAAGGCTGCTGTTCAGGCGTTCAACTCTGCCGTTGGCCTGTGGCCTGTAGGGCAAGGTTGTGGAGTGTTTAATATTCTTTGTTTTTAGATTGTTGTTTACTAAAAGGGCCTGCTATTTCTTTTGCTCCATCTGTTATGATGTAGTCTGGGGTGCCATAGTATGCTATGATTGCTTTATTGATGAATCAATTTATTGTTTCCGCCTTGTGATCTTTTGTTGCCCAGCAGATGGGCCAACATGTGGCAAAGTTGATGGCTACAATTAGGAAACATTGATTTGTTTTGGTCTCCGGGAAAGGTCCCACTACATCCAATCCCCAAACCTTAAATGGTTCAGGGTCAGGTACTGGGTTGACTGTTGGCTGTGGCGCCTTGGTGCTGGCGTATTTTTCACACACTGTGCACTTCTTTAGAAAATCAATTATATCTTGCTTCAGGTTGGGCTACCATACTATATCTTTTAATGTGAGATATAGGTTGTTAGCCTTTGTGTGTCCTAGCAGACAGTGGTGTCTTAGTATAGTGCCAACTCTTTGTGCAAGTGGAATGTATGGAATGTGTTTATCCTTGATGATTTGGTATACTGTGCCATTTGATACGTGGAAATGTTTTTCATTCCTTACTAGCGTATCATGGGTTAGTTGGTGTGTGGAGGGATCCTTTCCTTTTGTCTTGTACTCAGTGTTATATAGGTTGGGCTAGTCAGGGTCCAGGTGGTCAGGGTGATCCTCTCTTGGCTGGCATAGCCTAGAGAGAGCATCAGCTGTGACCAGCTCTGCCCCCTTTTTGTATTGGATGTCCAGGTTAAGCTGTTCCAGCAAGGACATCCATTTGGCTTGTTAATGTGCAAGTGAACTATGATTTTTTAAATATATTAAGGATTTGTGGTCAGTTGGCACTCAGACGTTTAAGTGTCCTTCAAGATAACATCTCCATTTCTTGCATGTGTGATATATTGCTAGCAATTCTTTGTCGTGTATTGGGTACATTTGCTCAGTGTTTGTTAATTTTCTACTTTTGTAATATACTGGCAGGAAATCTTGCTGCCCTGACTGGCAGATGCGTAGGACTGCGCCAATGGCGGTTTCACTAGCGTCTGACTCAAGCTCATAGCACCTGTTGTTATTAGGGTATTGCAAGATTGATGCTTTGATCAAAGCTTGTTTTAATAGCTGGAAATTCTTGTTGCATTCTGGAGTCCAGATGAATTTCTTTTTGGAATTACCTTTGGTTAGGACATTGATTGGTGTGGTGAGCTTTCCACAGTCTTTGATGTATTTCCTTAGGTAAGCTACCATACCAAGCAGGCATCTTACTTGTTTCACAGAGGTGGGGTGTTGCATGTTATTTATGGCTTTTATTTTATCTGGGTCTCCTTTGATGCCACTGTCAGAGACAATGTGGCCCAAGAAAAGGAGTTCCTTTTTCATAAATTGACACTTACCAGGTTTAGAGTATAGTTTGTGCTTTGCAAGTCAATTGAGTGTCTTGCGGACATGCATGAGGTGTTCCTATTTTGTTTTTGAAAATATGATGATATTGTCAAGGTAACATAATGTGTTTGAGAGTCCGTTTACCGCCTGGTTCATCATGGTGACAAATGTTGTTGGGGCGTTCTTCATCCCAAAATTCATTACTTTACATTCAAACAACCCAAATTGTGTGCGGAACGCGGTCTTTGGTATGTCTTTCTCTTTAACTTCAACTTAGTTATAACCAGATGTGAGGTCAATTTTTGAGAAAATTATTTGCTCTGGAGAGCCTTGCAAATAGGTCTTCTATAAGGGGAAGTGGGTATTTATTTTTTACTGTACTTGCGTTTAGTGCTCTGCAGTCAGTAACTAAGCAAAGAGATCCTTCTTCTTCTTTACAAAGAAGACTGCTGCCCCCACGGGGATTCAGACAGACAAATGAATCCTTTGGCTAGATTGTCCTCAATGTGGGCTTTAAGTGTTTGGGTCTCCATGGGAAAGAGCCTGTAGAGGGGTGCAGGTTTGGGCATGGCTTTTCATAAGTTGATGCCATGTTTTACCTCTTGTTTGGGGATAACTCTGTGAGAACTCCCTTGAATACAAAAGCGTATTCATTTAGAAGTGCCACAAGTTCTGGGAATTGGATCTTTTGTGTTTGTATATTATTATATTTGGAGTACCTCATTATGTGGAGGGTACTGTCTTTGGTTAGATGCTCAGAGTCATCTTGATTTATGACTTGAACAAATACTGTGTCTCTTAGAATGAGGTCATTGGGTTCTTTGAGAATGTTGAAATTGACTCCATTGTGTTTTATTGTCATGGTTTTTGTTTTCTGAAATACGCTGGGACTCACTTGGGTAAACCAGCCCATGCCTGCTACAATGTCGTAGTTTATGTTGTTCATGAAAAGTCCTTTGATGGACGTTTGTATGCCTTGGAGGTCAATTCTGAAGGGCATTGTTTTGCCTTTGAGTAGAACTTTTGACTTGTCTGCCATCCTGGCGTATTTGAAGTTGGATTTGACAACTGATATTTTGTACTTGGTTACAAAAGGTTTACTAACCATAGTGTGTTGTGCACCAGATTCAAATAAAATTTTATGTGTATGTGATTTGTAAGTGCATGGGTAGACAAGAAGCTGTGAGCAATCTTTAATTTTTACGTTCATAAAAATGAAGGATTGCAGGGCATGTGGGATGCAAGCAGCAAATTTTTTGTCTTGATACAGTTTCTTGTTGTGCCAGGGGAGACAGGAGCACTTAAGCCTGTTTCCCCTCCTCTTTTCCCTGTTCCTCTGTTTCAAGACCTTTGAGGTCAGAGAATGTGGGGTTAGATTCATAGTGGGTTGCTACTTCAGCGTTGTTTACTTTGGCAGTGTCCTCTTTCTTGGGACAGGAGCGGTTTGCGCTTTGGCTACAATTTCCATTGTTACAATTGGAGTTGCCGTTGATATGATTGGTATTTTGGCATTTATTGCCATTGGAGTTTTCTCTGCCATTGCTGTTTGAGGAGCGGTTGCCATTGTGTGCAGCATATTCCATGTTGGCGCGTTTTTTAGTGTGTTTGGCTTCAGCAATGAGCACAGGTATGGAGGTTGTCGTAAAATATGCAGCCTGTGTGCTGATTTCTACAAATAGTTAGTCTACTACTTCTTTATCTTAATACTATACCTGTTGTGGTATAGTGACAGCCTGGGTAAGGACAGAAGAATATAAGAAGATAATAAGACAAAACTGGTGTTTATTTAGATAGTATCACACCTATATAGTGTGAGGCGGGGGAATTGCCACCAGGGGCAGGGAGGCACAGACAGAAGGACTTCCCAAATGGAGGGAGAGGGGATTGGCACAGCTAGAAGTCCACCGCAAGAGAACAACCGCTTCCACGCAGCTTTCCTTAAGGAGGTAGATATAAATAACTTTGTTGTTCTATTTATAATCTTGGAAGTAAAGCCTGTGCCTTGTGCACATTTGAAAGGCAAATCAAACACCTGTTTTTAGAGGCGTTTTAAACGTCTTTATCCCTAGTAAAATCAGGATGCAATAGCGCAATTGCGCAACTATTCTGTTACTCAATTCCTAGATAGACAACTTAATGTCTAATCCATTCAATCTGTAATATTTTCCTCCACTGGATTAGACAACATGGTCAAGAATGGCTTGGCATCTCTAGATAGCGGCTATGGTGTTGTGGTCAATCATATGTCTTGTTAGGTGGGGGTTTGTTGCCCAATCCTTGGTCATTGGCTTTGCAGATCCGTAGGTAACCCAGTTATGTTTCCTGGCTGTCATTCAGGTGGTAGAACAGTTGGTGTGGTACAGGAAGAGTCTTGTCAGTCTCCAATAAACACCTTGCTCTTTTATTCTTATTCCTCATACTTTGGTGCAACAATATTGCAAACAGGACAACAACCCATGGAACTTTTTAATTAGGCTTTTGTTTTTTTGGGTTTTTGTCCTCATTGGGTATACTATTGGCCACTAGGAGCAGCACACATATACTGAGTGTGTACTCTAGTGATTAATTTCCCAGAATGGGGCTCCTTAAGGGTGTAGGAGTTGGGGCCAGTCTTCTGGATAACTTGAACTGGGCCTTGCCAAAGGGAGACAAAGTTTGGATTCACAGCTGTACCCTCTATTGCTGAAGAAGTAGACTGAGTCTCCTACCAGGTAATTGGGTAAGGTGGGGCGTTTAGATGCAGCTTATTCTAGGTCCTGCAACTTATGGTTTATGTTTATGGTGTAGGCCTCTGATTGCAAGCAAATAAGAGTTTGAACCAGATTGTTGAGGCACACCTCTGGGGACACAGCCAGGCTGGGCTTTGCCAAGGAATATAGTAAAGGGGGAAGTCCTGGTTTCTGGATGTAGAGCAGTTGGAAGGGCGGCTTGCCAGTGGCCCAATGGTATCCAATGTTATATGAAAAGGTGGCCACAGGCAGGAAGGTATCCCATTTAGTCTCATGTTTTTGACTTAGCTTCCCAAGTATCTGGACCAGGCTCCCATTAGTGCGCTCTACCATGCCATCTGTCTGTGGGTGGTAAGGAGTGGATAGTGTCCCACAAATTCCCATCAGTTGGTTGAAGCGGGGGATGATATAACTGGTGAAGTTGGTACCATTGTCTGTCAGCAGAATCTGGGGGCAACCATGTTTGTATATGATATTCTCCAGGGTGAACGTGGAGTCACCAGTGAACATTGGTTGGGAATTGCCTTGGCCTCTACCCATTTAGTCAGATGGTCAACCACCACAATGATGAACTTGTTATGACTGTTGGTAGCTGGCAGGGGGCCCACTACGTCAATGGCTATAGTGTGGTAGGCAAACCCAGGGCGTACAAGTCTGTGTTGGAACTTGGCAACCTTAGGCCTCTCAATGTTGCAGTCATGACAGTTGGCTAGTGTATCTACTACATCAGTGTGCATTCCTTCCCAGAAGCAGTGCTGCTGTAGCAGAGCTAACGTCTTCTGTATGCCACCATGGCCAGTAGTCTTGTGAGTGGCCACCACTGAGTCCATGTGTAGGGATGGGCATAAGTAGGATAGCCAAGAGTCTCCACAAAGCTTCAGGAGTTGTCCCTTAGAGACCTTGGTATCAACAGTTAGCTTCTTGAGAGCTCTCTGTATTTCTACCGGCTCCTCTCCCCACAAAGAAGGATCCTCCATAAGCATGTCATAGAGAATGTCAGCCATGGGGGATACTAAGGCAACAGTGGGAAGGCAGGAGAGACATTCAGCATTCTGGTGGGCTGCCCTGGCTTGACAAATGTATTTGTAGTCATAAGCCTGAAGTTTAATGGCCCAACTTGCCAGACACTCTTTGGGGTCCTTGAGGGTCTTCAGCCATTGCAAGGAGGCAAGGTCTGCTACAACTGTGAAATGTACTCCATGGAGATAGACTCTGAATTGTTGGTAGAAGTATATCACAGCCAGACACTCTTGCTTGGTGATAGTGTATTTCCTCTTGGGAACATTAAGCGTACACAAGCAGTATCCAACAGGGTGTTCAAGTCCTTTGGAGCCCAGTTGGTAGAGAACACCCCCAATTGCAGTCAGAATAGCATCTGTATGAACCACAAACGGCTTGGCAAAGTCAGGGTAGGCCAGTACGGGAGCTGCATTCAGTGTTCCTTTGAGAGCATTGAAGGCATATTGGCACGCTGGGCTCCAGAAGAATTCCTTATTGGCTTGGAGAAGCTGAAAAAGGGGGTTGCCCAGGGATGCAAAGTTGAAGATGAAGCAGCGGTAGTACCCAATCATCCCCAGGAAGACCTACATGTCCTTCTTATTGGACAGGATCTGTGTTTTCTCAATGGCTTCCACCTTCAGAGGTACAGGATGGAGTCCATCTTGGCTAATAATGAACCCCAAGAACTCAAGGTGCTCCTTGAAGAAGTTTCACTTGCGTGGCTTGAGCTTGAGATTGTCTGCAAGTAACCTCTGGAAGACATCCTCCAAGTGTTGTAGGTGATCATTAAAGGTTTGAGAGAACACATTAATGTCATCCAGGTAGACCAAGACACTGGTGAGTTTGAGGTTGCCCATCACTGCATCCATGGCCCTCTGGAAGGTAGCCAGGGCATTGGACAGACCTTGAGGCATCCTTGTGAGTTAGAATAGCATTTGGTCAGTGATGATTGCCCATTTATCCTTGATCAGCGGGGGTAGATTGATCTGCCAGTACCCACTGATAAGGTCCATGGCGCTGAATAACTTGGCGCCACCCAGTTGGTCCAAGGTATTGTTAATACAAGGGAAGGATATGAATCCTTCTTGGTAATAGCATTCAGTTGACGGTAGTCAATCACCACACAGTTGCTGCTATCCTTCTTTTTGACAATCAGGAGAGGGGAAGCCCAAGGGCTTTTACTGGGGACCAGTAAGCCAGATCCCAATAGCTTCTGAAGCTCCTCATTAGCCACAGCATGATTGGCTTGACTGCACCGTATAGGTCTGGAGCGTATAGGTAGACTGCCTTGGGTGTCAATATGATGGGTAACATCTGCAGCCTTGCCCAGGTCATAATCATCCTTGGCAAACACATCTTTATACTTGGCAAAGAGATACATAGCTTGATCCTTCTGCTCTTCAGAGAGGCTGGATATGGAGTCACAGCTTATGTCTGATAGCACCAGTAATTGCTCACAGGGTAGACCCAACTCAGAGAAGTCCGCAAAGGGGGTGGTCCCCTGCAGGTTGTCATGCTCTTCCAGATGTATATAATCCAGAAGTTGGTGTTTGGAGACAACCATAGCTTCACGACTCATGTTGGCCAAGAATATGAGTACCTTCTTCTCACTTGGCATGAGGATGCCTGGTGCAACCCATGGTTCTAGTCTGGAGGCATTAGGGATGCCAAAGATTTCTCCATGAGTGCCAGCTGGTAGAGCCAGCAAGAGGCCTGTATTGTGGATCATCTGAGAGCCAGGTGGGGTAGTCACATTACAGGATTTGTAGACTGGGATACCCTTAGCTTCCCCAATTGAGAGAGGTAGCATCTTGACCTTCTTACTACACAGTGTATAAGCAACTTTAAGCTCTCCATTGGTGTACTCCAGATTGATGTAGTGCAGATGTTTGAGCACTTCTTCCAGGAGTTCCAGGTGTTTGTTATAGATTCAAGAGAAGACATTAATGTCATCCAGAATTACCAGGGCACATGAGGGCTTGAGGTCCCCCATCACAGCGTCCATAGCTTGTTGGAAGGTGGCTAGGGCATTAGAGAGACCCTGAGGCATCCTGGTAGGTTAGAACAGCCTTTGGTTGGCAAGGATGGAAAAATTCTCTGGGTCATCTGGAGGGAGATAAATCTGCCAGTAGACAGGTATCAGGTCCATGGCCAAGAAGAACTTGGATGTGGGGACCCAGTAGGCAAGATCTTCTGGCATTCTCCCAGTGCAAGAATCCAAAGTTTCTGATTGAGAGGCAAAGTCAACCAGCGGAGGGGCATCAGAAGGCTCTGTTATAAAGGAACAACAAGTGCCAGGGTCAGGCACAGGCTTGTCAGGGGGGAGAGGAATGGGGGGGAGAGAAGGGAGGTGAAACCACAAATGAAGCCAAGGATTTCTCCTTGTCCTGGCTGCTTAGTAGTTTTTTGAGTGATCCTCATTGTACTCCTCAATGCCAGAATCATCAGTGAATTCTTCCTTGCTCTGAATAGCCTGAGGTTTAGTTGCTTAAGAACCATCAGGAGTGATGGAGGGATTGCTATTAGGTTCCCAAAGAGACTCCAGGGTACCTGCTGAAGGTGCAATGAAGGAGACATCCTCTTCATTTCTTCTGTGACAGTGGTGGTAGTCAGGAAGGGGCAATGTAGTATGGATCTTCTGAGAGGGGGAATTATCAGCTTTAGCATTACCATGCAATCCCATTAGAGTATCAGGGGTACTAATTGCTGAGGCATCTTCAAGGTGCTTGCTTATTTGGTCCTGAATGGATTCAAGGAGAGCACGTTGAGCATCCAAATCATCTAGCCACTCTTTCTTTTCCTGAAAGGCCAGAACTAATTCCTCTTCCAGAAACCCCATCTGTCTCTCTTGAGCCTTTATATTATCCTGAAGAGCAGAGAATCCCATGGTGCAACTGTTATGGATGTCTTCCAGATCAGGAGTTTTCTGTTAATGATCATAGAACTCCAGGGCAACATGCTGATTCATCTGGGTGGGTACCAAGGAAGAAAGTACATGTTCTATCTTGCTCATCTATAGAGCCATTCCAGAGTGGGAGTGGACAGCTTCTGATATATTTTGAGCAAGGTTTGGGGAGCCAGAGCAGGGGCCAGAGCAGCTATCCATATGGAGGGTTCCAGAATTAAGGGAGATTCCATCAGAAGAACAACCAGAAGAAGAAGAAGAAGAATATTGACAGCATACTCCTTCACCAAGGCAGGGTTCAAGGAGCAGGAGACGCAGTTCATGCCAGTTGCTTCAGCCATGGGATCAGCCTGGATTGGTATCAAGAAGGTAAGGATCTTTTTCAATGGAGTTCATTCAGGAGATCATACTTGACTGGGAGCTGGCAATTTCTGAAAGTTGTTGGCAGTTAGGCAACCACTGGCTTAGTCCTGGTTGACTATAGGAAGAGCCATGGAGTCTACCAGATAGAGAGCCAGAAGTAGTGAAGGTTTATCCTGGAGTGAGTTGGGAAGAAGGAGTTACAGGTATAGGCAAGGACATCTCTCCCTCCACAAAAACAAGGCCACGGGGATAGAAAGAGAGGAAGCTGTGGCTTGAAGAAGCCATCAGCGCCAATGTCGTAAAATATGAAGCCTGTGTGCTGATTTCTACAAATAGTTAGTCTACTACTTCTTTATCTTAATACTATAACTGTTGTGGTATAGTGTCAGCCTGGGTAAGGACAAAAGAATATAAGAAGATAATAAGACAAAACTGGTGTTTATTTAGATAGTATCACAACTATATAATATGAGGCTTGGGAATTGCCACCAGGGGCAGGGAGGCACAGACAGAAGGACTTCCCAAATGGAGGGAGAGGGGATTGGCACAGCTAGAAGTCCACTGCAAGAGAACAACTGCTTCCACGCAGCTTTCCTTAAGGAGGTAGATATAAATAACTTTGTTGTTCTATTTATAATCTTGGAAGTAAAGCCCGTGCCTTGTGCGCATTTGAAAGGCAAATCAAACACCTGTTTTTAGAGGCATTTTAAACGTTTTTATCCCTAGTAAAATCAGGATACAATACCACAATTGCGCAACTATTCTGTCACTCAATTCCTAGATAGACAACTTAATGTCTAATCCATTCAATCTGCGACAGAGGTGTTAGCCTCTGGGCAGATGAGGGCAGCAACAGAGAGTTTCATTCTATTGATGAATGAGGCTCTAGTGTGTACGTTGTCAGCTTGTGCTTGGTTTTAAATTTTATGGTGTATTTCCTCAAATTCATTGGCGTAAGCTGTGATAGTGGTCTTCTGAGGAAGATTGCTGAGCTGTATTGCAATGTCTTGGAGGGATTTGGTGGCGCAGAAATTGTGGGTGATGTCGGCTTTGAACTCTTCTTAGTTGTCAAGCTGGTCATCAGTTTGTGAGCCAACCCAGGTGGCAAACCAGTTAGCTGCGGCCTTTTATAGGCGCTTGCTGGCTTCTTGGACCCATTTTTGTGGGGGATGTGGCTGGCGCAGAGTTTTGCAGCTGAGTGGTCTAGCCAGTTGATGATGTTTTCTTTTGTTTTTACCAAAGAACTTGTCAATACCAATGTATTTGGTGTTGGTAACTTTGCCTGCAATAGGCGGTTGTGTGTTTGTTTGTGGTTGTAGAGAGCAACTGTATTGAATTATTTTGGTGCATGCTTTGGGCATGACCAGACCTTTGAATACAGTGCATCCACTAGCAATATCTTCATCAATGTTGTGGGCGCAGAAGTATGTCTTCCAGGTATCCTGGGATGTGGCCTGGCTGAGTACGTGGGCAAAGGTAGGCGGGTTCTCTTCAGTCATTTTCTCTTTCATTGACGTGGTCAAAAACCCTGTGCTACCAGTGATAAGGAGCGCCTTTTGGGGAAGCTTCAAATATAGAATTAAGAAGAGAAGAAGTATATTTTATTGGATAATACTTTAGACTTATATAGCTTTAGCTGTGGTAGGGATTTTAGTTGGATCAAACCCAGGAGTTGGTCATGTGCTGGATGGGTTTGAGTTGCTGGATACCTGGACAGTCATGTGATATTGGTTTGTTGACATTTCCGGTATGTTGAATGATATATTGGAAAGGCACCAAATTGGGTGATAACTGGATGTTAGGTGTGATGGCAATAGCCAGAATACTTGTACATCCAGACCCTTGACAATACCTTTCTTTCACAGCTTAGCTCCACTTTTTGGAATCTAAGAATTAATAAAGCAATCAAAGAGCATAAAATTCTAAGTTTACTTTTAGCTTTTATTATAGGTAATAAAGGTATGGCAACCAACAACTCCATATCCTGGGCCAAGTTGGTCCAGGGCCAGAAACGCCCTGTCAAGGGCCAACTGGTGATCCCTAAAATAACCGTCAAGAAGGGACCATTTGTTCCATCAGAAGAATGTATGAAGTTTGTGACCTTTGAACGCTGGTTCCAAGACATTACCAGAGCCCTCCCTAAGTCCCCTGTGCCCCATGGGATTAGAGTCAACTTTGGAGGTGACCCTACTCAGTTCCAGGAGGCAGCAAAAGCAGTTGCCACAGCATATCCCAAGGCTGTGTCAATTCACCAAAGCCCAATGAAGGACTTCTTTGATCTTGGCTTCCTCTGTAAAGCAGATGCTGATCAGGCAGCTGAGGAAACCTTCACTCTTGCAATCACTGACCCCAAGAGTAAGAAGCCCCAGAAATTCCTACCAGCCACATGAACCCAGTTAATCAAGACACCACCATATTTATGTCTTTTGAGGCCTTTCTATTAGACATGCCCAGAGGGGAGGTTGAAACCCAGCTCAAGGAAGGGCCAGCTAAGTATGGAGAAATAGTGCAGTTTTGAAGTGCTCAAGAATCCTTACATGGGCCACCTGACCACACCAAAAGCCATGGCCATGATCAAACCCTTTGCAGATGACAGATTTTCATCTATCCCCCGTTGTGCAACCATTCTCAAGAAGGATTGACCCTTAGTAGCAAGTTCAAGGTATTCCCTGATAAAATCCCGCCCATCTGTGCGCTGTGCTCAGCCCTTGGCCACAGAGAGGCCCTTTGCCCTACAATCATAGCAGGAGTCCAGGCCGCGGAACAAGACACCCCCAAGGAGCACCAGAATAGTGAACCAACTGGGTCCCAATCCAATGCTCTTGTAGCCTTGGCCTGGGGCACCATGGCTGTGTATGCAGTTGTAAAACCAATCACATCCCACCAGAAAATGGCTCATGCAAAGGCTCAAAATTTGTCTCAGCCTCAACCAATCAAGGAGACAGAATGTGCCCTAGAAGAGGCATCTCATCCCATGCAAACGCCTGCACATGAGACCCAGGCAGTTCATGACAATGTGGTTGACAAACCAATGGAAATTACAGAACTGGCAGTGCAGGAATCAAAATACCAAACCAGCCCAAGTTTTACTGGATACTCACCACAATGTGGTGACCCAAAAGAATTTACAACAGGCTCAAACCCAGGAATTAATGATTAACCCGGGCCAAGTTTTATTGGATAGTCACCACAATGTAGTGGCCCAGAAGAATTTACTGCAGGCCCAAACCCAGGATACACCCAATCAGGAGCAGGCAACTTCTGCACAGGATAATGGAAGACCAAGACGCAAGGTCCAAACCAAACTTGCCACAGTAACTAAGCTATCCCCTTATACAGCAGGGGATCCCAAACAGTCCAGGGCACCCAAAAAAGCCAAGGATACAGCAGCTAATCACAGCAGTGGCCCTACTTTGGGTGGTGTCACTAATGTATAGTGGCTGATGGAACCCACCAATGGGACAAACTCCATTGCAGGACTTCTGGCCCTAGTCCCAGGCATTAATAGGATTTCCTGCAACCTCAAAGAAGTACCAATTGGCCCAAATGTATAAATAACTGCTTTGAGCAAGGCCAATTTATGGCCTTGACTCTCCCAGATAATAATGGACCATAAGAAGCTGCATCTGGATTAATAGAGTTCACCATAGCAGCAGGCAAGCATGGAAGTAATTGGGTACCAAAAAAACCCAGGCCAAAGGACCACAGTTTCTGGAAAAACACAGCCTGCAAAAATGCACCTTATTTGCGCCCATTGAACAACACATTACACCATCAGACCCTTTATATCTATACCACACAACACCACACAATCCAAGGTGGGTCAGCAATTCTAAAACATGGCCCAGCAATTAACAAAATGTGAAAGCCAGATTTTCCACAGACTGGCACTCATGTGTGATTTACCAGTTTCACTGTGGGCACAGCCTTGCAATTCTGCACCATATTCTCAGCCACAAACATAATGGATCATCCTGTAACAGGCTCAGCCCTCCAACAAAAAAATCTGGGCAGAAGGCCCAAAGGGCTGATGGCCCAGGTTAATTTGGATCAGTTACTAGCCCCTTTATCTACCACTCCACAATGCACCAGCCCTAGAGCTTACATCCCACCATTTTGGGGGCGCCAACCCCAGGCATTGTCCCTGAAACCATGGCCACATACAGATTCAGCCACACCAAATGTGTAAAGGCTGCTCAAAAAAAAACGCGGGTAGCTGGCCCAAGGGAATTCTGCCTGGATTGTTACAGATCAGCACATTTCAAATTAGACCTTCCTCCAAGTTCAACTCATGTTCCTTGTCATCAGGGCCCAAATGGGGTTCTAACCCAAATCTTTCCCCTTCAAATCACACACACACCACTGACCACACAACAGGTGGAATCAAGCAACAAAATAACGCGGGCCCAAAGGCCCAAATGTTTTCTGGCCCGTTTTTTCCAGGATCAATAACAATTCACTCTGGACTGATGGCATCCACTATCCAATATTCACAAAAGTTATATTACCCCCAGCAGGAGATATATAGCTCAAAGCACTCTTCCCCTCCACACCTCCCTCCTCCACCCAAGGTTTTTCTCCTGCCCTGCAGGCTTCCTTGCCCCCTCTTCCTTTTCTTTTTTATTATTAATGTATACAAGACTTTTGATCATTCCTTTATGGCCCTATGGGCTTGTTGTACCAGTCAGAAATGTCTGGGCAACTTGAATAAATGAACTTTGGAATGACCAACGCTCCTGCAACGTTTGTCACTATGATGAACCAAGCACTAAATGGCCTCTCAAATACATTATGCTACCTCAACAATATCATTATATTCTCAAAAACAAAAGAGGAACAGCTCACACATGTCCACAAGACACTCAATTGACTTGCAAAGCACAAACTCTACGCCAAGCCTAGCAAGTGCTAATTTATGGAAAATGCACTCCTGCTCTTGGGCCACATTGTCTCTGACAGTGGCATCAAAGCAGATCCAGAAAAAAATAAAAGCCATAAATAACATGCAACACCCCACCTCTGTTAAACAAGTTAGATGCTTTATCAGAATGGTAGCTTATCTAAGGAAATACATCAAAGACTGCAGAAAGCTCACCACACCAATCAATGACCTAACCAAGGGTAATGCCAAAAATAAATTCATTGGGACACCAGAATGCAACAAGATTTCCAACTATTAAAACATGCTTTGATTGAAGCACCAATCTTGCAATACCCTAATAACAATGGGTGCTACAAGCTCAAGTTGGATGCCAGTGACACTGCCATTGGGGCAGTCCTACGCATCTGCCAGCCAGGACAGAAAGTCTTCCTGCCAGTATATTACAAAAGTAGGAAACTAAGTAACACTGAGCAGAGATACCCAATACACGACAAAGAATTGCTAGCAATATATCACACATGCAAGAAATGGAGATGTTATCTTGAAGGACACTTAAACGTCTGAGTGCCAACTGACCACAAATCCTTAATATATTTCAAAAATCAGAGCTCACTTGCACAGTAACAAGCCAAATGGATGTCCCTGCTGGAGCAGCTCAATTTGGACATCCAATACAAAAAAGGGGCAGAGCTGGTCACAGCTGACACTCTCTCTAGGCTATGCCAGCCAAGGGAGGATCATCCTGACCACCTGGACCCTGACTGGCCAAACCTATATAATACTGAGTATAAAACCAAAGGAAAAGACCCCTCAACACATCAACTAACCCATGATACATTAGTAATAAATAAAAAATATTTCCATTTATCAAATGGCACTGTATACCAAATTATTAATGACAAACATATCCTGCACATCCCACTTGCACAAAGAGTTGACACCATACTAAGACATCACTGCCTACTAGGACATACAAAGGCTAACAACATATACCTATTCTTAAAAGAGATATTATGGTGGCCCAATCTTAAACAAGATATAGTTGATGTTCTGCAAAAGTGCACAGTGTGCAAGAAATAGCCAGCACAAAGGCTCCCCAGCCAATGGTTAACCCAGTACCTGACCCTGAACCATTCAAGGTTTGGGGACTGGATGTGGTGGGCTCCTTCCCAGAAACAAAGAAAAAACAATTTTTCCTAATTGTATTCATTGAATTTTCTACATGCTGGTCTCTCTGCTGGGCAACAAAGGATCACAAAGAAGAAACAATAAAACATTTCACTAACAAAGAAATCATGGCAGACTATGGTACTCCCAACTACATCTTAACCAATGGAGCCACAAAGATATCAGATCACATAGTAAACAATAATTTAAAATCCAAAAACATCAAACATTCTGCAAACTTGCCCTACAGGCCACAGGCCAACGGCAGAGTTGAACACCTAAATGGCAGCCTTATCAGAACCCTCAAGAAAATAATGGATGGCAAATCCAAGGACACATGGTCACTATATGTGAAAAATGCATTATTAGTATTACAGGTCCGCACCAATCAAGAGACAGGCTACTCACTGTTTGATTTAACATATAGATACAAACCAGAGATAGTTACCCGCAACAACCAGCCATACATAAAGATCCCCCCATGGAAACCCCCCACAGTAGATCAAGTACCAACTATATAACACATATGCCTCAAAGCTAAAATAGCAGAGATAAAAAGGCTCAAAACACAAAAGGTAACCTCTACAGAGGAACCACTCCCCATCAATCGCCCCCATCTGGGTCCTGGCTGAAAACAGAAAGAAGCTAGACTCAGTACACAGGGGACCAGGAATAATCATCAAGTACAGACCAGACAGAAACACCTATCTAGTGAAATTCCAAGGTGCCAAAAACCCTGTTATCAAGAAATACCACAGAGCCTGCCTCCGCCTTAGCAAAGGAGAACACTTGACGTGGTTAGTACCTACTTGCAAGCAGCTCCAGGAACATCAGGCGGCAGCCATCAAGACAAAGCCCCCTCTTGATGTACCAGAGTAACCCCTTAAGGGACTGTGTGTCAAGGATCTGGATATACAAGTATTCTGGCTACCGCCAACTCACTCAACATCCAGCCATTGCCTGATTTGATGCCCTCCTAATATAAAGTTTGACATACCAGATAATGGCAACAAACCAATATCACATGACTGTCCAAGTATCCAGTGACTTGAACCCATCCTGCACATGACCAATCCCTAGGTTTGATCCAACTAAATCTCTGCCACAGCTAAAGCTATATAAGTCTAAATGTCAACCTCCATAATTAACTCATACAGAATGGAACATCCCCCATGCAAAAATTCTCAAAAACATTTTTCTTATTTTCAATATTAAAGAATATTTTTTCTTTATTAAATAATTGACACTGATAATAGAAGCAATGTTTGATTTTTATTTTGAGCTTTTAATTGAAATTATAAAAGATAAAGCAAAACAATTTTTTGAAATTGTTTACATGGAGGATGTTCCATTCTATATGATTTGATTCTGGAGGTTATCCATCTAAAGTACTATCCAATAAAATATACTTCTCTTCTTTCCCAATTCCATATTTAAAGCTTCCCAAAAGGTGCTCCTCATCACTATGTTTACTATGTTTTTGGTGAACACATGAAACTCAGTCTCAAAAGTTACAAACTCAATCCAACAACAAGCCCCAATAGCAACTGAAACAGACAATATAAATATCAAATATCAAAACACATTAATGAATCTATAATGCTGTTACCAGATCATCCTAATTAAGGACAAAATCTAGAATAAAAAAAGGAAAAAATCTGAGTGTCTTGTTTGGGATCAAAATTAACAAAAAAAAATCAAATTTATCAAAACATATGATTAACAGTGCACATTTACAGCCAAAAATAATTAATATAGAAATCTAAAACCTAATTTGAAATAAACAGTAATGACTACAAGCCTTTAGGCTACTACAGATGAACAGATAAAAAGTAAAATAAACATATTATTTAGATAAACTTAAATTAATTTATTTTTTATATCCAAATGGATGCATACAACAACAGAGCCAATAAGCCAAAGGAGTACGCCACAGATATGTATGCCCTTGTGGGTCAAAAATTGAGTTAGTGCAATGCAAGTGCCTACTCAGGAAGAAGATAGGAGAGGAGAGTTCAATAGTGAGGTTGCACTGAAACAACCAGCTCAAGGGGCATAAAGTGCAAGGGCACAGAGCATAAATCCAATGGTCCAGAAGCTGACCAGAAAATATACCAAGGCCATCACCACCAAAACGGTAAATGACATCACCACTAATAGGGTCTCCTTTGTATTGACCCTGTATACCAACACAATGTTGTTCTGATTACTATCATGGAAAAGGTTAAACCATTCCTTGAGACCATATTTAAGCCTTATTTGAGTGATAACAAAGAGAGTATGACAACAAGGATTCACAATACCATCAAACCACTTATGGGCAGCAGGTACTCAAAAGATTTGCTGTTCTCTATAGCAAGGTGCCTATGCCCTGTGTTGTGGCTGAGCCAATGAATTTACTTCCCAATATCAAACAGCGCAAGTACACTGTCATCCCTGATGCCATCCATGCAACCTTTTCCAGACTCATGAAGGATACAACTGACCACAAGAAGGCCGCAGCAATCATCAATATTTTGGCAAAATTCACCCATAGGCTTCACAAAACTTACCAGAAAACAGGTACTGTTCTCCTTTTGGAGAAATCCAAGTGCAAGCCAATACTATTAGTCAAGGAACACCTGTGGGCAATCTGACAGTGCAGCAAGTGAAACTGCATCTTGAAGGGTAAATATTCAGTCAATGGTTGAGTCTGCTTTTATAATCCAGGCTTTGGTTTCCACTTGCTATTGCGCAGTGAAGAGTTTGAGATTCTTGCAGAAAAAGCTTGGGGTTTCTCCTTACAATTGGAACATACCAGACAACATTGAATACCGCCATAAATATGCCAAGACAATCACTTCTCTAAAGGAGAAGGGGACCATCAAATTCTACCACATTGATAAGTTCTCTTTTGTGTCCTCCATGAGAAACAAGTATTGCTAAATCCCCAAAGGCAAAAAGAACGGCACGTCCTGGTGTGTGGCTGTGCATTCTTCTGCTTACTTGATTGTAGCTCTTCCTGGCCCCCTTGGTATTGAACTATACCCAATTATCAAAAGTTCCCATAATAGTGGGCCCTTTATGGGATTTCTCAAATTGGTTTAGGAGCACCTCTAAGTCACCAGTTTGGGTGTCACCTATATCATAGTATTGTATAATGTTGTGCTCCACAAGGTGGCAGAATTTCTCAATGAATTCCAGATGATTGAGCCTGGTGTAGAAATTGGCTCCCAACAATTGGCCACATTTAATTTGCGCCTACTATTTCTCCTCTCCTATTCCCCATTCATCAACCCAATTGAGGAGGTTTTTGGATGGCTCAAGGGAGTAGTCAAGAAAGGGGCGTCTCCTGGGCCGGATGATTTTTTAAACTTGCTGCAGGTTGGTGTTCATAAGTCCCAGCTGAAACTGTGGTTAAATTCTATGACCATACTGACTTGTTTCTCCCTGTGTGCCTCTCCAAGAATCTAATCAATTAAAGGCTTAAAAATTCTGAATTTTTTATTCTCTATTTTATTTTTAATTTTTAATTTAGTTTAGTTTATATTGGCATTTTTTTCCAAGCCCAATTGCATACTATCAGGTATAATAAAAATTAATAAAGCAAATAAGGATGAATTAATGAACATACAGAAATAATTATTGTTATATAATGATTTTATTTGTTGAATATTAATGGTTTAATTAGAGTAGATTTTAAAGAAATTATATATAAACAAATTAAAGTTTTTATTTGGATTATGAGCTTTATGGAGGGTGAGCAGCAGAATTCCAGGACTTGATGCTTAAATAAACTAGCAATTTTTATTGCCAAAGCGTATGTTGACATTGCTCCTATACTATATAGATTACAGCAGGTAGAATACAGGAGCACTGTGATACAATCGGCCAGGAGGATTTTTCTGGTAGAGCTGCCATCCCATACAGTAGTTTTAAAAGCTATGGTGACAAGCAAAAATACTTCAGATTTAAACATTTCAGATTTAAACAAAATCCAACTCTCAGGTTAAAATATACACTCTATTAACAGGGTTTATTGGCGTTAATGGGCAAAATGAGTCAACACAGCAACAAAGGGCTCACATGCAAAGCAAAATCATTCAAAATACAATCCAAAATATATTGATTCACAAACAAAATGGTGTGAGTTGACTTTTGGTGTACATATGTTTACTATGTGAATTGGTGATGAAATGCACCCAAGCGTGGTGTGTCAAAACTCAATCCAAAAACAAAACACAATAGCAACTCACAATCTAAACAAAATCACTCAATCAGTTTGTGCAATGGGTTGCAATCAAGAATGATACCAAGGTATCTAAAATAAGACACAAGATCTGAAACAAAAATTTTAAAAATATTGTGTTGGGTGCTTAATTTGGCGTAAAATATGGGAAAAGGGGTGGAAATTATTTTGGGTATTCTAAAATGAGTGTGGTAAAACCAAAAAAAAATAAGAAATAAAAAATCTATAATTGGGATATTGGGTGGGAAAAAATATTAATTGAATATCCATAAACAGATAAAAGCAAAAATAAAAAATAGGGAATAACTTAATTAAGTTTTATTTAATATTTTATTAAATTCTCAAAATGGAAGGAACACAATACCAGACTACCATTGCACCTGTTGTGCGCCACAGTTGCAGTTGCCCCTGTGGGTCAAAGAATAGACTTAGTGCAACACAAGTGCCTACTCAGGAGGGAGGCAGGAGAGGAGAGTTCCATAGTGACACTGCACCAACACAGCCGGTTCAAGGAGCACAAGCTGCTAGGGTGCAGAGCATGAACCCTTGGGTCCCAAAGCTGACCCAGAAGCCAATCAAGGTTACCACTACCAAAACAGTTAGAAACAAGGAGGTATAAATTACTTTGTATGTGTTTGACGTTGTGTACCGGCAAGAGTTGGTCCTGTCAGCCATGCTGGAGAAGGTGAAGCCTGTACTTGATACTAGCTACAAGCCCTACATCAGTGATGGCAATCAGGAGGATGACAAAGAGCCCCAGTTCTACCAAACCAATGAGGGACAGCTGGTGTTAAAGAAAGTTGCTGTGTTTTACACCAAGGTGCTCATGCCCTGTGTTGTGCCCAATGCCAACAAGTCAATCCCCACCGCTAAAAAGCCCGCCCATAAGTGCATCCCTGACATCAAACACATCATCCTGCTTAAGCTAATGCAGGAATTGGGTGATTACAAGGCAGCTGCAGCTCTTGTTGGGATGGATCCCAAGTACGCCTCAAAGACCTTCAACAAGTTCATTGATACTGGCTGAGTCCTTGCCGCAGAGAAATCCTTGCGTGTTTCAACCATGCTCACCAAGGAGCACAAATGGGCAATCCACCAGTGGATAACCCAAGATTGCCATCTTGAACTGACAAATATACAGGCCATGGTCAAGTCTGCTTTTGGGATTGAGGCCTAAATTTCCTTCTATTATCATTTGGTCAGAGGGAAGCGCTTTTCCTGGAAAAAGCTCGGGGTATCCCCCTACAATTGGAACAGCCCAGCCAATATTGAGACCCAGAAAAATTACACTGAGGCGTACACTGCCCTCAAAGCCAAGGAGACAGTGAAATTCTATTATATTAAAAAATCAGCATTTGCCTTGTCAATGTGCAATGAGTATGGGTATGTCCCCAAAGGCTCCAATGATGGGATGGCTTGGCGTGCTGCAGTCTGCACCACAGCATACTCAATGGTGGCTCTCCTTGGTCCAAAGGGGGTTGAGCTGTACTAAATGATACTAGGCTCCCACAATAGCCAGGCCTTCCTATCATTTCTTCAAATGGTCCAGGAACACCTGAGGCACACAAGCCTGGGCTTCACCAACGTAATTGTATTGGACAACATTGGTCTCCACAAGGTGGCAGATATTCTTTAAGAATTTCCATCAATTGACACCAGCATTGCAGTGGGCCCCCAGCAATTGGCCACAGCAAATTTGCGCCTTCTCTTCCTCCCTGCCTATTTGCTCTTTCTAAATCCCATTGAGAAAGTCTTTGGGTAGCTCAAGCAAGTTGTCAAGCAAGGAACCCCAACAGGGACTGAGGACTTTTTTGATTTGCTGAAGGCCAGGATCCATACCCTCCCAGCTGAGACCGTGGCCATAGAATTCTATGGCCACGCTGATTTGTTCATCCCCGCATGCCTTGCCAAACAGCCAAAATAATTAAAGGCTTAGCTTGTCTAACTTTTTTATATTCTCTAATTTACTATTCAAGATTTATTGATTATCATTTTATATTTAGATGGTTCCACACCCGCAATCACATTCAGAAGATCCATCAATAGATGTAAGTAATTTAATTATTTTATTATTTATTATTTAATATGTCTTTTGAGGTTATCCCAAACACTTGATACTGGATTACACAAATATGTTTATATCACTTTTGTAAAATATATATAAAATAGTCTTATAAAAATTAAACTTAAATAGTTAAAGTTGAAATTTATTTTATTACCATATTATTTTATACTTTTATGAAACCCATTTCCGCAATAAATTTTGCAAATCTCATTTGCTAAAATATTATTTGAAAAATTATTTATAATATAAAAATATAGTAGAGTATAAATATATTTATTAATATAGAGATAAACTTAAGAGCGCCTATAATGGGTTTGGCAGTATGTACCCACCCTGCAATGGAGGTGGCACACAACCTCCACTGCCACGCCGTGGACGGTGGATACACCTGTATTGAAGTATTTGCGCCTGCTGGTAAAAGGAAGGATGGTGAGGTGGGAATGGAGGGCAAGTGCCTAAGGTCAAAGTTCCTAAGGTCAAAAGTGCAGAAATTGAAAATGGGACCCCCAAAAAGTGCAGAAATTGAAACACTATGTAGGGTGCAAAAATCAAAAATATCAAAGATCAAAGTGCAAAAATATATTTTCCAGAGGTTAACTTCAAAGCCAAATAAAATAAAGTTTTTAATATAAAACTATATATTTTAAAAATTTCTATAGACTAAAGAGACCCAAAGAAATTCATTTCTGCAATAAAAAGTATATGCTAGATAATAAAAATATGCTTAAATTTGCAGTTTTTAAAAGAAAGTTTATTTTAGTTTCAAAAGAAAAATTAGACTAGAATTTATATGCAACTGTATTCAATTGAATGTAAAACAAAAAACTAAACAAAAAACTGCTTTAAAATGTATTTGCATGATAAGATCTTTATTGTCACAACATAAAATTAAAAGAAAGTAAAAGCATGCAAGATTTTATTTGAATTATTAAAGAACTTTTGCAATGTTCTCAAGATGAGTGAGCCAGTTGGAGGAGTTGTAGGAAAGGAGGGAGTTTTTTGTGACTATCTCAAAGCTGTTGAGATCCTTGCTGCTCTGGGAAACACTTTGGCACCCATCTAAAAACTCCTGGTAAAGAGTTTCATTGGTTGTTAGTTCAACTTTGAGCTTGTTGATCAGTACATTAAACTTGGGTTTCTTCACCCCAACACAGTTGGCAAACTTGTTGTGCCAGCTTTCCAGGGAGGAAGTAGTCTTCATTGTCATATTCTTAAAAAACTTGAACTGATTCCATTAAATCTTGTTTTCCTTTCTTCCATGGCGTCTGGTTTCAAGTTTTCTAATCCATTGGCATTCAAAGTAATCAATAAATGGAGCAAAGACAGCTGCATTGTCCTCCATATACTTGATATTCTTGAATGCCTCATAGATCTTGCTAGAGTCCTCCTTTCTCACCAAGGCAATGGTAGAAAAGGAGTTGAAGGCCACCTTGGGCTCCTGGGAAGTGGATCTAGTAACCAGTCTGTTGATCTCAGTAAAGCTCTGCAGCTTTCTTCTGAGGCATTGTCTGAAGTGAAAGAAGCAACCATGAGGCCTGCTCTTAAATACCTTTTTAAAGGTGTTGGCTTGAGCAGGCTCAAATTCAACAAGGAGGTGGGTATGATAAGGCTCAGATGTTTCCTCATCATCAGGTTGGCTTGGGGTTTTAGACTTCTTCCTCTTGGGGGTAGAAGTGGGGGCATCAGTAGGGGGAAGGAGATCCAGCTTCCCCTTTAGAATCTCCAAGGCATGAGTATAGTCATCCTCATTTTTTCCTGGCATTAGAAATTAAACCATTGGTAAAACCTTATCACCATACTTTCCATGGATCCACCAAAGCTGGGAAAAAATCTTAGGGCATGATGAGAAGGTCCCATCAGCCAACCAGATATTGGCTGTCATCAATCTCTTAAGGTTCTCCTGGGTGGCATAGCAGATGGTTCTTTTATGCTCATCTGGCCCATTGTCATGAAGGAGAAACTTATCATCCTTGGAGGTGACTCTGAGCTCATTTGGTATATCCAGTTTCAGGAGGGAGGTGGCAGATCTGCCCACATTGTCAGACTTCTGGCAATTATCACTGACATACTTCTGAAGGGATCCAAAAGTACCAACTGCTATCTTTTGAAAGCTAGTCAAGTTGTGAATAGCCCTAGTGACTATCTCCTGGGAGGTAAGGCCCCTGTTGAAAGGCTGCCTCTGGCGCAGGTACCACTTTATTAGGCGCTGATATACCCCAGTTGGTTCCAGGCAGGTGTGCTGATTGTTCAGCTTCTTAAACTAGGTAAACCCAGTTGTAGTCAGGCGGGCAGGGCAGGCAGGCCTCTCAAACTTGTAATGATGAAGCACCAAGTTCTTCTGCTCATCATTACACTTAAACATAAAACCATCATGGTAGAACCCAGCATTGCCCTTGGAAGACATTATTGGGAAGGAGACAGGCAGGATATCTGGTAGTTGGAAATCATCTTCATAGTTGCATATATTATGAACTTTAAGGATATCCCAGGTCTCAAGGCCATCCTCAGTTGGTGTAGCATCTCCAGAGTTGTACAGGTCTTCATGTTCTTCTTCTGAGATGTGGGGAGGCGTCTCCTCTTCATCTGTCTGGCTGTAGACAAACTTGTGCCCAGTTGGGCTCTTGGAGGGGCTGGGGGTAGGTTCCTCTTCAGAAGGCTCCTCTTCTGGAGAGGGAGGGGGCTCAGGGGTCTTCTTGGTGGCCTTCTTGGTGATCTTCTTGTTGGTCTTGGGGCCAGGCTTCTTGGATCTGGAAGGGGTGGCCTTCTTTGGGTTGATGGGAGTTGACTTAGGGGGCATCTAGATGGCTCAAAGTTAGTATTTTTTGGTTAGTAAAAAAGAATATAAATTATTAATAACACTATTATTTTTTTAGCAGAATCCAAAAGCCAGAGTGCTTTTTACTATATTTTGTTAGTTTTAATAAATATTTTAATTGAGGTAGTCAACTCTATAATGCTTTTGAAAGGAGCAAAAAGGGGCTTTTGATCAGACAATTAGGGAGTTTTTATTTTGGCACTTCAATCTCAACACTCCCTAAAAACATAAGGAAACATAGTAACATATTAAATTAATTTAATATTTTTTTCAAAACTGCCAAAATCTGCAGTTTTTACTAAACCCTTTAAAAAGTTACACTAAACTAACCCAAAAGGCCTGAAACTCTACTATGTTTAAAGTAAGTCTTTAACCTCTAAAACGCCAATTTTAAGCTTTAAACTTACACTGGTTAAATTATTATGGTTTTGTAAAGTAGAGTATTTGTTTGCTTTAAATGCACTTTTGATTTCCACACTTTTGATTATAAACACCTATGGGAGCTTAGTTAATAAAATATTAAATTCCAATCATAATTTAAAATATATTGGTGAGCACTAAATCAGTGTGTTTTGAATTTTGATTTGAAGCTTTTTTGATTTGCGCACTCTATTACTACACCCAGTAAATTACTAAGTGATAATATAATATTTGTTTCATTCAGCACTCTATCTTTTACATAATAAAAATCACTGAAACTATAATCAAATGTTATACAGGTAATTGTGAACCTGTATGATAGGTTTAAGTTTATTTGGTTGAGTATGATATGATTTTGAAGCTTTTCTGATCATTTACATAGTGATAGAATCAATATTTAGTGATATTTTAATTTTTTAATTTTGGGGCCCCAAATATTAAATTGAAGAGACTTCTGGACTTCAATTTCTGCACTTTCAATTTTGTCCCCTACATTCAAAAGGATGAATAATATCTATTTTAAAAGCCAAATTAATTTAAGGTGTGCTTTAAATTGCATTGATTTGGGCAGTTCAAACTTGGTTTTTTGATTTTAGCTACTAGTAAAAACATTTTTTAAAAAGTCAAATTTAAGAAAAAAATTAAATTTTTTGGAATTTTTTTTATTGAAAAAAGTGCAAAGATCAAAAAATCCATCAATTTGGAGATTTTGATCTCCGCACTTCAACTTTAGGCACTTGCCCAGAATGGAGGAGCAGCTTTTCTGGCGGGGCTGCAAACCTGAAGATGCCAGCCAGGACCAAGGCGTCCTTGATGACGTGATCAACCAAGTCATATCCAGGGGGACCTTCCTCCCGTCCAGTGAGAGCCTGGCCTTGTCAACCCCAAGAAGGACCCTGTCTAGGTCCTCTACAGACGTGCCTATCCCAAAGTAGAATAGGAACCCCAGGTAAACAACCAGATGAAGCCTTTGCCCAGCAAAGGCTTCCGTGAACTTGCACAATTTGTTGTATACAGCACTAATCTTCTTCTTGTGCTTGGTTTTGGCAAAGGGAAGCTCCATAGCTGCAGGGACCCCCATCTTGTTGGCACTCCAGGCCAGCCCAAAGTCCGCCAGGAGGATTTTGGTTTTCTTGACAGCTGTTGCATCTGCAACAGCCAATTTTGACACCGCGCGCCCAAAGTTCTCCAACAGGTAAGAGATGGTATGCTCCACCGGGAAGCAGAAGCAAGCAGCCGCATGAGCCCGGCCCATCTCTGGTTTATTCTTGAATGGGAGCGTTGCCAGGACGTCCCAAACAAGCTCAATGGAGTTTACACAGTAAACTCCACTGAGGGATACCAAGTCCAGGCAGACCAGTTGGGCATCCTTGTAGGCAGTAAATGCCCACTCAGATGCCCTCTCACCATGCAAAAGCCCAGCCAATGCCTCCCTGGACATTGGGAATGTACCATGGATCCTGTCTTCAAGCTCCCACAAGACAGGGGGGAACAGGAAAGTCTGCCTTGCCACATGATTAGCATAGTTGGCATAGAAGTTGGGGGGACAAAAGGGACCAGGACCCGGCGGAGTTCACCATCAACATCTTCTAAAAAAAGGTAAGTATTTAAGAATTTTTATTAATTATAATTTTTTAGGGTACCTTCTTGGGTTTCTTCCTTGCCGACGGCTTCAGCCAGCTTTGCCATTCTTGGTACAATCAATTGCACAGGCAATTTGGTATCCTCTGCCCTGGTACGCTTGGCAGGTTTGAGGTGGGCATACATCTCTGGGTCATCAACCCAGACAGACGGCGCAGAAAGATTGTATGCCTTGAACTGGAGGCCCTTGACCACAGTTTTTTGAATATTTAGTAAGCGCTTGATTGTCTTCTCTGGGGTGTCTGGCATTTTTGACATTAGTGCCTTTGCGGACACCTTGTCAATTTTGTCCCCAGTGAGGACAGCGGACTTCACTTTGGCTTTGACCTTGCAGTCAATGTCCTTTATTTTAGCAATCGCCAAGTCAAAGTCCTTCAGAAGCCTCTCCAATTCTCTCATTGATTTTTTACTAACCTTTCCATATGTTTTTATAGCTTTCACCCCAATAAAAACTGTGTTATTCTGATATTTTTGCCTCTTTGTTTATTCCTTTTTGTTTTCCCATTTACTACATTATCCCATCTTTTTACCCATTGTGTATATGTTTTACGCTCATCTTGATATGTGTTGTTTGCCTTGTGTTGGCATTGTTTCCTTGATTACCATATTATTTTTTGGCGCTTGAAATAGCCCCTTGTGAAAATATTAACAATAATTTGGTGATCAGATAAATTTGAATTAGAAAATTATAGGTTAATTGTATTTAGATAAAGTTGTTACTGATCCAAATTCAAAACCTTAATGACAAACTTTAATGCAATCAGGAGCCATGTGATAAAGTGATTGTTGTGACATAAAGGGTCATTCAATAATTCTTTGATGCATGTGTGCTAATTAAGATGATTTTCTGGATGTTTTGCCATTGTACACCATTGCTGCTGTGGCAATTTGTTGATGGACTAGTGCTAACC
Organism: Entomophthora muscae; assembly: GCA_014839935.2. NCBI lineage: Eukaryota > Fungi > Entomophthoromycota > Entomophthoromycetes > Entomophthorales > Entomophthoraceae > Entomophthora > Entomophthora muscae. Next base: position 135,374 of record QTSX02003709.1, read on the forward strand.
CAGCAGCTGATTGGGCACTAGTCCATCAACAACTTGCCACAGCAGCAATGGTGTACAATGGCAAAACATCCAGAAAATCATCTTAATTAGCACACATGCATCAAAGAATTATTGAATTACCCTTTATGTCACAACAATCACTTTATCACTTGGCTCCTGATTGGATTAAAGTTTATCATTAAGGTTTTGAATTTGGATCAGTAACTTCTTTATCTAAAAACAGTTAACACATAATTTTCTAATTCAAATTTAGCTGATCACCAAATTGTTGTTAATATTTTCACAAGGGGATGTGTTTAAGTGCCAAAAATAACTGACTTCAGGATCTAGATAGACAATATAGTAAATATATGATTTTATAAAAATAAGCTGAACATAAAGAATATAGCCAACTATAAACAAAGAGAACACAAACAATTGAAATTCAAAATAAAGATAATAGAAATAGAAATTTTATGGAACCAGGGGGTTTATTTAGGCAGGGAAGAGTGATGTCTAGTAGGCAGAATGGCACAGGAAGGAAGACGTAGAGGCAGTGCTGGCCTGGGGGGTCTGGGATTGAATGGGTTGGGTTTGCGGGTGGGGGTGTTGGTGGTGGGGGTGGAGGCAGGAGGATTGCGCATGATGGCCACCATATACCGCTCATTGTACTCCTCATCATTAATTGGCTGGATAGGCTGGTAGGTGGCTGTGGCACGGGGTGGGAGGCGCTTATCCTTGCGTGATTGGTTGCCCATGTTCACATGGAAAACCATTTGCGCAAACAAGTAAGCCACCATTTGGTGACCAAAGAGAAAATTGTGATCAAGGACCCCAAGATAGAGGTTGTTGAAATCCTGAGGGCAGCACTCCTAGAGTGTATCTCCAATATTAAAGGACACAACATCTGCCAGATGGACATTGGCATGACCAGCTGGGTACACAAAGGCCTGGTGCCCGCGTTCCTGGATGACCTTGAGGGCGGTGGAGCTTCCCTCCATCTGGTGGCTCAAGAAAACCTGGTATTTGGAATTTGAGCCATCCCAGGAGTTGAGCAATCCACCAAGGATGTGGCTGTATGAGTACCCATTGATAAAATCAGGGTTTGTCCAATAGTAGACAAAACCCTTGGCTGAAACAGCCAGAACATGCACCAATGAATGTCCCCTTCTTGACCTTCTTCCTTCCATTCTTGGTGGCGGCTTTTCCTTGCTCACCAAAATTGTCAAATGCAATTGATAACTTGTAGTACGAGACAAACATGATGTCATCTATTAGACTTGTCAAGCATCTGACCAGGGTTGATTTAATTGCGGTGTTGTATGGGGAATCCTCAGCACCATCCCATTGGTTGCCAGCAAAATTTGTAAGAACCCTAATTGAAGCCACCTTTCCGTGCATCCAGAGCTGCACCATGCGCTCAGACACCCAAATGCCATGGTGTGCAAGTTGCTTCTGGACCTGGGTCAAGGGAACCTTGGGGTCCCGCTGGAGATAGTCAAGCATTATTGGGTATGCCTCATTGATCTGGGACTCTGTGGCCTTCTTTGGCTTCTTGGCTGTCCCAATCAGATCTCCCTAATTCATCAGGTTGTTGAATTCCTGCATGACAGTAGCCCAGGTGAATTTTAATTGGCTGGCTATCTGATCCCAGGACAGACTCTGCAGGTTGAGTGCCACAATTTCCTGAAGAATTTGGGCAGTGATTATTCTGTGTTTGGGGCGCTGGGTGGCAGAAGCTGAAGCCTGATTGGCTGAGGGGGGGCAGGTTGGGCGGTGGCAGGAAGTTGTTCTGAATCAAAGTTGCCATCCTAATTGGTTGGTTGGTGGGCAGCTTATGCGGGGGTGGGTGTGAGAGCAAGGGCAGAGGTAGATGCTAAGTGACTCTCAAACAAGTCAAAGCCATATGGGTTGGGGGACAGTAACAGGTCAGCTTCCTTGTTACCCGCCTCAAAGGCTTGGGTGTAAACAGGTGCCTCCACGTTCTGAGCCTTGCCTCCATTGAAGCTGGCTTGGCTGCTAATGGCTTGGCTTCTGGCGCAGTTGAAGATGTTGTTATTAAAAACCATTGTAAAAAACCTAGGATAAAATCACTAAAAGTAGAAATTTTAAAAATTAATAATTATTTTTATTGTAATCTTGAGCCCACATTTGAAATGTTCTCAAAACCTTTTCATACAAATCTGGAGCCATGAAAATGGATAAAATGCCTCTGTTCCTAAATTGGATAGCTGTTGATTGGCTGTTAAATTGATATTTTTGTATTTTAGGCTTCTCATACTACACATCTTGTGTGAGTTCATTTTGTTTTGTGCTTGTGTAATCTCACTTCTAGATTGCTCAAATTTTGTTTCATTTTGGTCCTTCTGTTGGTGCCTCATATGAATCCTGCTTGTATTATAATATACTCTGGAATAGCATCCATCCATTTCACTTGTTGCGTCAGTTCATTTCATTTGTGGTTTGAACTACACTGCTTGATGTTTGCTTTAATTTTGTATAATAGGTTAGTGAAATTTTGTATTTGGTTTGACAGTTCATTTATTAACCAAAAATATTTAAATTAATTGAATCCTGAATCTTGTGTGACTTGGATTTTGTTTAAATCTGAAACAGTTTGTTTAAATCTGAAGTATTTTTGCTTGTTGCCATAGCTTTTAAAACTACTGTATGAGGCAGAAAGAATAACTGCATCCTGGATAATATGCTCTATTGAGCTGTACCCAGGTGCAATCTTTTTTCCATTTAGTAAATGTTAATTTCATCCAGCTTTACTGTAAATTCAGAACCTGAACGTAAAAATGTGGGATTGTCAAATCCTTGGTCCAAATTTTGAATCACTTTTGCGGGCAACTCAGCTGAGTGAAAATTAAAATATTTAATAAATCAACCATTTAATTTGACTTTTTTTGGTTTATGTAAATTGGCAAATTTTGAATCTCTTGAGCAGATAACTCAACTAACAAAAGACAAAACACAACAAACAAATTTGGGATACATGAATAAGAAATGCAGGATTCTAATGTCAATTTGAGATTTCCTGTATTTCAAACAAATCATAGACATCATGTAAAAATTAACAAATCTGAAATTGCAGGATTGTTAAATCCAAGAACCAAGATTCAAATCATAACTGCATTGAATTTGAAATAAATATAATTTATGGGCATCTTAAAAAGGATGCTAAAGGATATAGAGTGGACTTGTGCTAATTCTTTTAAGAATCATAGGCATTCTCAAAAATCACCCTATTCCAATTTAGGATGGCTAAAATTTAGATCCTACTATTTACCAACTTAACATACTTAACAATAAAATAGACTAAAATATACACGTCTCTTTTTGAGTTTAAAATTTTTTATTAAAAATTTATTATGTCTTCTTTCAACAACAATCAAGTCAACAAGCTGCTCCCTGGCCTTGACAAAATCATGCAGGGCTACACTGGGTCTCTTAACAGTGAAGCCTCTCTCTATGGCCACTCCCAACCCGCAGGCCCCTCTGCAAGCACCACCCAGGAGTGTGTTCTTTCTCCTGCAACTTCCAGCATGGCCCTGTTTGCCCATCACGCACAGGCAGCTGCCAACCCAAATCCTGTATCAACAATGGCATCTGGAACCAGCCATATGAGCCATGGGGTCACACAGAGAGCCCAGAACCCTGAAACAGCCAATCAGATGACATTGACAAGTTCCCAAGATAGACACATCTCTCCCCCAGCCAATCAGCCCGCAAGACGCAGAAGAAAATTAATCACTCCAGAGATCTTTCTTAAAATGATTGAAAAGCAAGGGAAGCTTATGTCCCTCAGCAAAATTGCGGCCACAATGGGGTTTGCAAAGTCCACTGTGGCTGCAACTCTGCAAGCCCACGCCAAATGTGGCCCCCCTACCAAGAAGAACCTGACTGGTGCCTGTACTTTGACCAAAGGTGACACAGCCCATCCCCTTATGATGGCCATTATGAAACGTGAACTGTGGATGCCCCTGGTCCAGGTATGTCTCCCTTTGGGACTCCACAGCATCTTCACCAACAAAAGAACAGAGAATTTGTGGATGCACAGAGTTTTGGTTGCTGCTAGAATCTTGTCCAATCAAGTTTTCAGTGGCCCCATTTTGGTGGATACTGATCCCTACAATTCAACTATTATTAATTTTATTAAAGAGAGGGCAATGAGGGCCCGTAATGACGTCATCTTCCTATCATACGCCAAGATCTCAACCAGTATCCAAGACTTTGGAGAGAAGCGCATCCAATCTGACGTGTACAAGCACGGCCCAATCTTGTATTGTTTTGCCAGGGTTTTATTGGCAGTTTCCCCATTGGGCGTCAATTATTACTCAGCCATATCAAACACTGCAGATGGGTATGCCTACCAGACAGAGCTCAAGGCCATGCTGGAAGAGTGGGCCACACAAAAAGCCGTGCACACAGTTGTACTGAGTGCGGAGATGGAGCAGTGGGAATGGGCTACCCAAGAAATCAGGGCTGTGGGGCATACTTGTTGGTCCTACCCCATCAACTACACCAACATGCATCTTGCAGATGTAAGTCTCTACAATTTTGGTTCCTCCCTCAGGCGCTTAAAGCCTGCCACCTACAACAAACTATGCACCCAAATTGATAAGGGTTATGCGCTTTTCCCTTCCGCGTCTGTCCAGGACTTATTTGATCTCATCATCTTCTATGCAAGTGATAGTGATAAGTCCAGAAAAGACCCCCAATCCCCCCCACGCCAGTCCATCTGTTTTGTCAAGCCAGTATATGTGACAGAAGAAGAATTTGAGCAATTGAAGCAATCAGCTCTTGCTGCCCCTTCCCAGTCAACAAACCCTGCCTCCCCAACCCCCCCCCCCATCAAGCCACCTGCCTTCCAACCCTGACTCCCAAACCACCACCCATTCCCTCATCACTATCTCTGATGCTGTCCCTTTCATAGGTGCAGATGAAGGCAATGTTCATTCTGCCCATTCCCTCCCCTTCCTGTCCTTTGATTAGTAAATATTCCTTTTCTGTGTGACAACTTATTAAAATTGATATCTCTCTTTCAATTCATAACTAATAATATTTTCTTTTTACATTATCAACATTTCCCATAATTAATACAATGTTGTACATTTTACAAATAGCTTAAAATTATTAGCATACATATTTTTCATTATTATTAATAAATTAAAGACCATAAATGTAAATATTGCATTAGAATATAGCAATTAGACGTCAACATTTGATATTTAGAAATTATGTGCATAACTCAATGCATTTTAATTAATAAAATTCATTTTAAATGTCAGGAATGACAATTTGGATGCTCCTAAATCTCAAAATACGGAATCAGAGTTGAACCCTGGACAAAACCCTTTGCAGACCGCCAGACTCATAGGCTGGGAACACAATAACCCACTACTAATTGATGAAGTTGCTGCCAGCCTGCCAGGACCCAAACCCTTAGCTGCCCTGCAGGATTCTGCAAGCAAACCTGCCAGTGCAAGATGCCGGGAATTTCCCTGAGGTGCCAACGCCTGATACTGGCGGTTTGCCCGGTGTAATAGACAAATTTATCCCTGAAAGTTATTCCAAACTCCCCCAAAGTCCCGGGGAAGTCACTGAACCCAAAGAGGCACCCAATACCCAAATCAATAAACAGAAGGATTTGAAGTCTTCTCACCCCAAAGCAGCCAGTGGCAAACCACCAGTGCCAAGCGCCACACTGCCATCTAAGACACCTGATGCCAACCTGCCCAAGCCCAGAAAACCCAACCAGGTAGTGAAGCCTGGCAGCGTGGTATAAATACCTGCCAGGCCAAGATCAACCCCCATCATCATTTTTAAATAAAGGTTATGAGATATTGGTTTCCCCAACTATTGCCGTATTTTATTCTTGCCATCTTCCAGTTAACCCCAAGATTGTCTGCCCCCCCTACCACCCTGCCAGCCACGTACCGCCTGCCAGGTGCCCCCTTTGGTCCTGTCCATTTCACAGAGTACCCCTTAAAGCCTGATTACAAGGACTACACCACTGACAACATACTAGCCTGGGATCCCTTGGCCAGAACTACCAAGTTAACCAGATACAACTAAGAAGGCCCTTGGTACGTTACCATACTCCTGCCTGTTCAGAGATAAATACAACTTCCTTCCCACCTACCAAATGGACATGGAACCACCCGTCACCCCCATACCAATGCCTGCCTCTGCCACCGAGCTCCCACTGGACCATAACAACAAGCTTTTTGGAATTGTATATATTGCTTTCATGGGAGTAATAGATACTATTGTCCCAGCCGCCGGTCTGTGGTTGTGGGTGGGCAAGTCAATGTCCTACCTCATTAAGTTAGCATCAATCCTTTGGTGGGCTCTGCCCACCCAGTCCGCAACCCACCAGTTCCCAAACACTAGCAAGCCAGCTGATCAGGGTTGGTTCCCTGACAGTAAACTTGGCCTTTTTCATTGTAATTTATCTAAATGGACTGTGTTTATATTAGATATCCATTAACACTTAGTACAAATATTGATACATAGTGCATTTTACAGCCTGTATATTTACCTATTGGTAATAATTCTGTAAACTTTTCAGTCAGATTTTGTAAGGTAATAATAATGTAATGTGTTAATAAATTACTGTTTATTATCATTAATTGGCTGATTTTCTTTGCTGTGGCAATTGTGCATTTTCTGGTATTTACGCACTAGTATCCAATTGGTTGATTTCACATCCAATTGCACAGGCAATAGGAAATCAAGCCGCTACCCCAAGACCAGATGTGGTCGGGGTGGCAGCTTGATTTCCTATTGCCTATGCAATTGGATGTGAAACAAACTAATTGGATACTAGTGTGTAAATATCAGAAAATGCACAATTGCCACAGCAAAGAAAATCAGCCAATTAATGACAATAAACAGTAATTTATTAACACATTACATTATTATTACCTTACAAAATCTGACTGAAAAGTTTACAGAATTATTACCAATAGGTAAATATACAGGCTGTAAAATGCACTATGTATCAATATTTGTACTAAGTGTTAATGGATCTCTAATATAAACACAGTCCATTTATGATAAATTACAATAAAAAAGCCAAGTTTAAAATATATTTTATTAAACAAGATGCATTGAGTTATGCACATAATATCAAAATACCAAGAGTTGACGTCTAATTGCAATATTTTAATCCAATATTTACGTTTATTGTCTTTAATTTATTAATGATGATGAAAAATATGTATGCGTTGAAGATAGTACTATAAAAACCAGTTTTTTGATGTAATTCTAAACAAAAATGTCAACTATCTATAACTTGATTAATGAATTAGAATTACACCTGCAAAAGTTTGATGAAATAGAAAAAATATCAGGGAAATAGTGGCAGGAAAGCTGGTTGACAAGGGCCAGCCACTAATCCAGTCAAAAGAAAATACTATGAACAAACTAGGAAATATTATAGACAAAAAGAATAAATAAGCATTACTAAATCTCCAGGGAACAATTCTATTAAGTCTGAAGTTCAACAATGCAGCCTATAATTTGTGGGAGCTCTGGCAGGGGGCCAAAGAAAATAATAAGATCAAACTAATCAAAAGAAGCAAAGTTCCAAAGGAAATTAACACCAATGAAGAGGAAAATAATCAAATGGAAACAGAAAAAAACAAAACACAAGCAAGAAGCAGGAGCACTTCACAAAAATATAGAAACTTTATCAAATGAAAATCAAGAGAAAGCACAAGTTGTAAGAAAAATAAGAAAAATTAAGCCCAGGAAAATTAATGAAGAGCAGCCAACACTCATGAAGTTTCCCAAAGTGGCGCCTGTAGCTGAGGGGGCCACAGGGGAAACAATTAGTAAGTCTTTTTATGTTTTACTTATATTTATTTTAGTCATCACCAGGAATGGGGATGAGGTCGCAAAAGTGGTGGCTTATACGCCGAGTTGGTTTTATGAGGGTTACCAGTCTCTGGTAGCCCCTGTAAAACAAATAAATAAAAACCAAATAAATAAAATAATTCACCAGAATATGTTTAATTTTTCAAGTATTGGAGCTAAAAATAGGGAATATTTACCACCTGCGGGATGCTTGCCGTGGTTGAGGGAAGCATATGAAATAGGATCAAGTATCAACTTCAAAGAAATGAATGAAATTTGTGGGGATATCAAACTAAACTTTGATGAATATATATACAAAAGCATTCAAAGATTCCCCTTCACAAACATCAACAAATATGAAAAGAATTTAATAAAAACTGAATTTCAAATTGGAACTGAATATTTGAAAACTGCAATTTTTAATGAAGTATTCAATGCACTGTCAAATAAAGTCGGGGATGCAGTCCTTGTGAATAATTTTAAACCTTTATTAATATTGTTTGCTGAGGCCTGAGGGGCTGATTCAAGTCAGGCGCCCCCGGAACCCTCTTCAAGTTCAACCAAACATCCTATATCAATAGGTTAGTCTCAAACATTCAAAAAATTATGCATGTTCCTGGAAAAGTATACCTTGTAAAGAATCCATGTTGCAGTATACCTGGGAATCCTTCTCCACTGAATATTAAAAACCAACTGTTGCAGATCCTGAATGGATTAGACATAAAGTTGTCCATCTAGGGATTAAGCAATGGGACAATTGCGCGGTTGCGCTATTGCATCCTGATTCTACCAGTGATAAAGACGTTTAAAACGCTCCTAAAACAGGTGTTTGATTTGCCTCTCAAATGCGCACAAGGCACAGGCTTCACTTTCAGGATTATAAATAGAACAACAAAGTTATTTAAATCTACCTCTTTAAGGAAAGCTGTGAGGAAGCAGTTGTTCTCTTGCGCGGGACTTTTAGCTGTGTCAATCCACTCTCCTCCATTTGGGAAGTTCTTCTGTCTGTGCCTCCCTGCCTCTGGCGGCAATTCTCCCACCTCACACTATATAAGTGCAATACTATCTAAATAAATACCATTTTTGTCTATACACCTTATTATTCTTTTGTCCTTCATAGGCTGTCACTATATCATCAACAGGTATAGTATTAAGAATTAGGTCACTGAATAACTGTTCATAGAAACTAGCAACCCTTTGCTGCAACTTTTACAACATTGGCGCTCATGTCTTACAACACCAACAGCCCCCACCCCCGCAGTCCTTTCAATGAAGAGGGAGGAATGCCCCTGGCCCAGTCTTCTGCCACTGCTTCTCCTTACCACCAGGCACCGGCCTTTACTGCTGCTAATGCCCATGCTGGGGAAAGAGCAGGTGCTCCCTATGGCCTGCCCAACCTAAACCAATTCATGCCAGAACATCAACGCCCCCAGGCTATTGTTTTTGGTCAACCACTGCTTCTACAAGCCCCTGCCCCCTTGGAGATGGACGCCAACTCTTCACCTTCCAAGGACGCCATCTGTAATGCCATACACGCCATGGATGCTGGTTCTGCTGGCAATGGTTCTTGCTCTGAACACCTGGCCATTCAGCAGCCTTCTGCTAAAAACGCCATGGGTTGCTTTCAGAATCTCTCCCAGTTCAACCCTGACCAGCTCTGCCATGACCTCTGTACTGGTGAACATATCAAGGACTACATACACCAATTTGCCCATCCTACTGTATGCCACAACCAAATGCACCTGGGCCACATCCAAAGCCTAGTGAATGACCAGGGAATACTGGTATCTAACCAACAGACGTTCCTCCAAGTTCTGTACTCTGAGCTTGGCAATACTTTCACCACTGTCAATCAGTATCTTGCCAAAGTCACCAACACCCAGAACACCATGCTCCACTGGGTCAATGCCATCAAAGCGGGTATAGCTAAGCTAGTTCCAGTGCATGTGGTACAGACCCTCACCCATCAGGGTGTAGACGCCAATTGGATTAGTGTGGTTACAAACCACGTGCTGGAGACTGGCCCCATGGTTCAAAGACTGACTCATGAGATGGAAGTCTTAGCCCGCCGCTTTGCCACCATCCCCTTGTTCACCCCCACTTCTGCTGCCACCAACAACTCCCCTTCCAGCGCCCTTCTTAGTTGAGACATCCTTGAGCTCTTTGATCACTACAATAAGATGCAGACGGAATTGGTCCAGCAGAGTGCCAATCTTGCCTTCCTGTTTGATGGCTACCACACTGTGTCAGAACTTCAGGATCACCTCAAACTTTGCCAATCACATGACAGAGCCAACAGCCAGACCCAAGTCAGGAAGGACAAGGAAGTAATAGCCTTGCTCCAAGATGAGCTTGCCACCCACAAAAAGTGCATCACCTCTTTGGAAGATGAATTGGATATCAACTGTCAGGAGAACAAGGTCTACCAAGATGAGCTGGACAAGCAACAACTTCTCCTGGACGCCTTCCAGAGCCAATTGGATAGGATGGATAGTAAGATTATGGCCGTCAACTTACAGGCTATGTCTATCAACTCCAAGGGTCACCACAGTCCACTGAGGTCCTCTAGTCCTGAGTTATATCATAGCTACAAAAGCAATGAGGACCACACTTGGTTGGATCCTAACTCTGTACAAGTATTAGAGTCAGTACTGGAGTCTGAGGATGACGTCCTGGCCACCCCTGAAGCTTCTGGAGCTGCTCAAAACAGAGAAGGTGAACGCAAAGCCCAGCAAGAGGAAAATTGTTGCCGCGCCTCTGAGGCTAGGTTTGCTGCCTCCACTCTCAGCCGTTCCCGTTTCACCCGCTCTCCAGTGAGGATCACACCTGCTCCCCTCCAACATGGCTCCAACAACTTCAAGCCCATCAATCTACCTAAGTTTGACCGCAAGAGCAATGTGGCCATGTTCTTACAGCTGTACCAGAACTCCATGTATGGCACAGAAAATGCCATGAGGGACTCTACAATCATCAACTGTCTGAATGCTGAGACTCAAACCATTATCTTGCCACGTCTCCCTGAGAATGACTGGACTTTTGCCAACGTCTCCAGAGCCTTGACAGAACAATTTGGTAGCCAAGAAGCACTCCTTGGTTGTAAGATGGACTTTGCCAACACTAAGTCAAAGGTGGGGGAAACCCTAGAAGACTTCACTTCTAGGTTCTACCTTGAAGCTAAAACTCTGTTGTCTATGAGTGTGGTGCAGTTTATTGATGTGCAGTCAGCACTCCTTAATGCTGTACTTGTCAACAGGGAACTATCTCTGGCCCTTAAGTCAGGCATTTACAATGCTTGCACTGTACCAGATCTGATCTGCCTCCTTTGCACCTACAAGGAGGAGTTTGAAGTCCCTCTTCCTGAAGGCTGTCCTTGCCAGCAATCCGAGCATAGACCCTGCGTGGCTGTTGAGATGCCCAGCCTTCTGATAAGGTTGGGCCTGCTCCAGTCAACAATGGCCTCTGTACTTGCTTCAAATGTGATATGGCTGGCCACTTCTCTCGGGAATGTAGGAATTCACGTCAAAAGATCCATCATGTGGGCATGGAGGACACTGAGGAGAACTACACCAAGGACGCTGATATTGAGGAGGACAATGAGGACCAGTCAAAAAACTACTAAGCAGCCAGGACAAGGAGAAATCCTTGGCTGCCTTTGTATTTTGACACCCTCATCTCCCCCATACACTTGCCCCATGACAAACCAGATCAGAGGCCTGCTGCCTTGCCATCCTCTGGGACCAACCCTAAGGATAAACTCTCTCTGATTGACTTCAACTCCCAATCAATACATGAGATGGTCTGACGGAGTCCAAGAGGACCTCCTCCATTGAGTCCTCACTGTTAACACGCAAACTCATTGGACTACACTTTGCCCTGAGGTGGTTATCCCCCAAATAGCTCAGAGAGCAGTGTCCTTACCCTATGCTGAACAACTGGCTCAACCAGACGTTGAAGTCACTCATGAGGAGGACAGTGCTGAACAACTGGCCAAGCTGCTCTATACAGTAAACGTCTCAGCACTGCTAGAATCCCTCAAGGAAGTAAGCCCAGCTGTGGGAGCTGCCATGGCTACCTTCCTGGAGAAGCTCAAAGGACTAAGCGTACACCAGGTCTCAAAGATTGTGGAGATCAGAGAGGACTGCCAGTATTGCACCTATATCAACCTGGTAGTGAACAAGACTCATGTCCAGGCCATACTGGATACTGGTGCCCCTGGAAACATTATATCCTCTTGGCTGGTTAAGAATCTTAAGCTGGCACCGGACTTGGCCTACCATGAAAAGTTTGGTACTGCTGGGCCACTGACCACTAGAGCAAAAGAGCCTACTCTTCTCTCCCTCTTTGCTTTGGGAAGCTAATGGTACTGCTCCTGCTATAGTTCTGGAAAAAACAGCTATGACATTCTTATTAGGACTAGCTTCATGGTTCAGTATGGCACTGTGACTAACCATGGAGATCATACATTTGGAATATTGGGCCATTCTATACCCATGTTCTATCATGGTGATTGCCCGTCTGACCTGCCCTTATAACGTCTGCACTACATCAATCTGGAGTACGCTAACGGAGAGCTTCCAGTTGCTTATACACTGTGTAGTAAGAAGGTCAAGGTGCTACCTCCCTCAATTGGGGAAGCCAAGGGTATCCCAGTCTACGCCTCCTGTAATGTGACTATCCCACCTGGCGCCCAGGTGATCCACAATACAGGCCTCTTGCTGGCTCTACCAGCTGGCACTCATGGAGAAATCTTTGGCATCCCTAATGCCTCCAGACTAGAACCATGGGTTGCACCAGGCATCCTCATGCCAAGTGAGAAGGAGGTACTCATACTCTTGGCCAACATGAGTTGTGAAACTATGGTTGTCTCCAAACACCAACTTCTGGCTTATATACGACTAGAAGAGCATGACAACCTGCAGGAGACCACTTCCTTTGTGGACTTCTCTGAGTTGGGCCTACCCTGTGAGCAACCACTGGTGCTATTGGTTATAAGCCGCAACTCTCTATCCAGCCTCTCTGAAGAGCAGAAGGATCAAGCTATGGATCTCTTTGCCCAGTATAAAGATGTGTTTTCCAAGGATGATTATGACCTTGGCAAGGCTGCAGATGTTACTCATCATATTGACACCCAAGGCAGTCTACCTATACGCTCCAGACCTATACGGTGCAGTCAAGCCAATCATGCTATGGCTAATGAGGAGCTTCAGAAGCTATTGGGATCTGGCTTACTGGTCCCCAGTAAAAGCCCTTGGGCTTCCCCTCTCCTGATTGTCAAAAAGAAGGATAGCAGCAACTGTGTGGTGATTGACTATCATCAACTGAATGCTGTTACCAAGAAGGATTCATATCCCCTCCCTTGTATTGATGATACCTTGGACCAACTGGGTGGGAGGCGCCAAGCTCTTCAGCGCTATGGACCTTATCAGTGGGGACTGGCAGATTGACCTACCCCCTGCTAATCAAGAAAAATGTGCAATCATCACTGACCAAGGGTGTCACAGTAAGTTCCATAATGCCAGGTATTATCCGTCCAAGTAAGAAGGCACGGAAGGCCGGGAAACCTGTATCAAAATTGACCAAGTTAACGGATTTAAACCAAACAGTCAATCAAAAATAGGTCACGGCTGCTCCAGTATGCCAACTGAAACCAGCTCCCCCTTGTAAACTGACCTTGATAAATCAGCGTAATATGAGGGTCACCCAATATAAGCTCACTAATGAGCATGGTTGTCAGAAACTGGTCATACAAGGGTTCTTTGCAACCTGGACTAGATACTTACTGAAAGATGCCAAAGGAATAGGAGATCAAAACTCAGGTGGTATTGCTTAGTCAATTTTTCTGATATATATTGAATAATTTTCCCTGTTTCAACTCTAAGAGTTGAGTCCTCCTAAATTTACTCAATAAAAATCAATTATCCCAAGTTCTAATTTTAAATTTTAAAAATGCATCCTGTGCTTGGGTTGTTGCGGTATATCCCATACAATCTGATTCTAAACAGAATCATTTCAGGAAGATGGGGCCCAGCATTGGGAACTTTGTCATTGGCGCCGCAAAATGTTAATTTCATGCCAGCCAATTTTGTAGCTCCTCTCTCCATTCCTGAAGATGAAAATTGGGTCACTTCTCAATGCCCAGAATTCTACGCTGAAGATGCATTGATGCTTTCCCAGGTCATTTATCTTGGTTTAATCTGGTTAGGATTGATTGTTCTACTTAATCCTGGAGTTACAATTAGAAAATTCACAAAAAAAATATCTGAAGCCGCGTTGGTGGTTAATCATCAATTCTATGTGGATTTGGGTGGTTATTCACCATCATTTATAAACGGCATCATATTATCCAGTTATTTCTGTCACAAAGGGCTATTCCAACCCACAAGGATGCCTCAAGGTCTGTCCAATGCCCCAGCTACCTTTCAACAGGCTATGGATACAGTGATGGGCGACCTCAAACTTACCAGTGTCTTGGTCTACCTGGATGACATTAATGTGCTCTCCCAAACCTTTAATAATCACCTACAACACTTGGAGGAAGTCTTACAGAGGTTACTTGCAGCTAATCTCAAGCTCAAGCTACGCAAGTAAAACTTCTTCAAGGACCACCTTGAGTTCTTGGGGTTCATCATTAGCCAAGATGGACTCCTCCCTGTACCTCTGAAGGTGGAAGCCATTGAGCAAATGCAGATCCCAGCCAATAAGCGGGACGTGCAGGTCTTCCTGGGGATGATTGGGTACTACCACCGCTTCATCCCCAACTTTGCATCCCTGGGTGACCCCCTTTTTCAGCTTCTTTGAGCTGATAAGGAATTCTTCTGGAGCCCAGCGTGCCAATCTGCCTTCAATGCTCTCAAAGGAACACTGACTGCAGCCCCTGTGCTGGCCTACCCTGACTTTGCCAGGCCGTTTGTGGTTCATACAGATGCTAGTCTGACGGCAATTGGGGGTGTTCTCTCCCAAATGGACTCCAACAGACTTGAACACCCTGTTAGATACTGCTCATGTACGCTCAATGTTCACAAGAGGAACTACACTGTCACCAAATGAGAGTGTCTGGCTATGATATGTTCCTACCAACAGTTCAGAGTCTATCTCCATGGGGTACATTTCACAGTTGTAACAGACCATGCCTCCTTGCAATGGCTGATGAGCCTCAAGGACCCCAAAGGACGTCTGGCGCGTTGGGCCATTAAACTTCAGGCTTATGACTACAAGATCATTCATCAAGCCGGGGCAGCCCACCAGAATGCTGACTGTCTCTCCCGCCTTCTCACTGTTGCCTTAGTATCCCCCATGGCTGACATTCTCTATGAAAAGCTTATGGAGGATACTTCTTTGTGGGGAGAGGAGCTAGTAGAGATACAGAGGGCTCTCAAGAAGTTAGCTGTTGATACCAAGGTCTCTAAGGGACAACTCCTGAATCTTTGTGGAGACTCTTGGCTACCCTACATGCACCCATCCTTATGCATGGACTCAGTGGTGGCCGCTCACAAGACTACTGGCCATGGTGGCATACAGAAGACGTTAGCTCTGCTACAGCAGCACTGCTTCTGGGAAGGAATGCACACTGACGTATAGATACGCTAGTCAACTGTCATGACTGCAACATTGAGAGGCCTAAGGTTGCCAAGTTTCAACACAGACTTGTACGCCCTGGGTTTGCCTTCCACACTGTAGCCATTGACGTAGTGGGCCACCTGCCAGCTACCAACAGTCACAACAAGTTCATCATTGTGGCAGTTGACCATCTGACTAAATGGGTAGAGACCAAGGCAATTCCCAATCAATCTGCACTGGTGAAAGCCACGTTCATCCTGGAGAATATCATATACAAACATGGTTGCCCCCAGATTCTGCTTACAGACAATGGTACCAACTTCACCAGTTATATCATCCCCCGCCTCAACCAACTGATGGGAATTTGTGGGACACTATCCACTCCTTACCACCCACAGACAAATGGCATGGTAGAGCACACTAATGGGAGCCTGGTCCAGATACTCGGGAAGCTCAGTCACCAACATGAGACTGAATGGGATACCTTCCTGCCTGCAGCCACCTTTTCATATAACATTGGATTCCATTGGGCCACTGGCAAGCCGCCCTTCCAACTGCTCTACAGCCGGAAACCAAGACTTCCCCCTTTACTATATTCCTTGGTAAAGCCCAGCCTGGCTGTGTCCCCAGAGGCGTACCTCAACAAGCTGGTTCAAACTCTTATTCACTTGCAATCAGAGGCCTACACCGTAAACTTAAACCATAAGTTGCAGGACCTAGAACAAGCTGCATCCAAACGCCCTACCTTACCCACTTACCTGGTAGGAGACTCAGTCTACTTCTTCAGCAATAGAGGGTACAGCCGCAAATCCAAACTTGCCTCCCTTTGGCAAGGTCCAGTTCAAGTTATCCAAAAGACCAGCCCTAACTCCTATACCCTTAAGGAGCCCCATTCTTGGCAAATGATCACTAGAGTACATTCTCAGTATATGTGTGCTGCTCCTAGTGACCAAGAGTAAGCCCCAATGAGGACAATAACCCAAAAAAAAAAGCCTAATTAAAAAATTCCATGGGTTGTTGTCCTGTTTGCAATAGTGTTACACTAAAGTATGAGGAATAAGAATAAAAGAACAAGGTGTTTATTGGAGACTGACAAGACTCTTCCAGTACCACACCAACTTTTCTAACACCTGAATGACAGCCAAGAAACACAACGGGTTGCCTACAGATCCACAAAGCCAATGGCCAAGGATTGGGCAACAAACCCCCACCAAGAAAGACACACAATTGACCCCAATGTCCACAGGAAAGGTGACCCCCAAGAAGATACAGTCCCACAGAAGACTCTCGCAAAGGGCATACTCTACTGGGACCTGACCACCCACTCTGTAGAATAAGGATAAGGCCCACTCAAGGAAGACCCCCATGTTCTTCTCCCGCTTGGTATCACAGCGGTTGGTTCCTCAAAGAACAAAGTTGCCAGCCATCATCATTGGCACCAGATGGGCAGTCCCCTCCACTGTGTACAACTTCAACACTTCCTGGAAGGCTTGCCTAAGACGTTGCTCAAAGTTTTCAGAGGTTTTCCAACTGACTGGTTGAGCCTCAGTAACCCCAGGTGTTGCCCAAGCGCAAAGGACTGACTTCACTATGTTGGATACCATCCCCTGTTGCAAGACTGAGAGCCCTTGACCCTCAAATTGGAATTCCTCTCAGCTGAGCCTTCAAGTATTCTTCTGCCGCCCGCATGGAGAACCGCCAATGGATACTGTTACCCTTTTTCAACCCAGTTCCTGTCACCTCCCTGGGCTCTCTCAAAGCTAGGAACAGGGCAGCAAACAACAGGTCTTTCCCCCCTAAGGCCAGCTGAGGCACCAGTAGCTGATCTCAGTGAACCCCCAAGTCCAGATAGCTGCTGCCCACATCATGCAGGACTACTTGCTTCTCTGCTGCCTTCACCACCTCCACTGGCCTGGTATGCTTGCGCCTCTTTGGAATTACCACTTGAACCTTCTTCAAGACTCTTCTTGTGACTCTTCTAGAGGGACTGTTCACCATAGCTGTCACCTTGAGATGCCAGCCATTTTAAAACCTGTTGTCTAATCCAGTAGAGGGAAATGTCACAGATCCTGAATGGATTAGACGTAAAGCTGTCCATCTAGGGATTAAGCAATGGAACAATTGCACAGTTGCGCTATTCCATCCTGATTCTACTAGTGATAAAGACGTTTAAAACGCCCCTAAAACAGGTGTTTGATTTGCCTCTCAAATGCGCGCAAGGCACGGGCTTCACTTCCAGGATTATAAATAAAACAACAAAGTTGTTTATATCTACCTCCTTAAGGAAAGCCGCAAGGAAGCAGTCATTCTCTCATGCGGGACTTTTAGCTGTACCAATCCACTCTCCTCCATTTGGGAAGTTCATCTGTCTGTTCCTCCCTGCCTCTGGTGGCAATTCCCATGCCTCACACTATATAAGTGTGATACTATCTAAATAAATACCAGTTTTTTCTATACACCTTATTATTCTTCTATCCTTCATAGGCTGTCACTATACCATCAACAGGTATAGTATTAAGAATTAGGTCACTGAATAACTGTTTGTAGAAACTAGCAACCCTTTGCTGCAACTTTTATGGCACCAACATCAAAAAGTTGGAGGATGTACCTATTAAAATGGATATTTGCTGTGTAGCCCTTGACCACCAGAAGACACCGCGGGGATATAGGACAGTCAAGCACGTCCTGTATGACTCATTTGCATTGACAACGTTATACGGGTACTATGTGCCCCCCCCCCAAAAAAAAACCTACTAGTCAATTCACTCACCTGCCTTCCTTTTATCAGATGATCAACAATCACCCGGGTACAGGGCGTCACCCCTCTAGCAATTGCATCCAGGGTTGTCTACCACATACAGAAGAGTATGTGGATCCAATTAGACGCATTAGCTGAAATTTTAATTTTGGGGTATAATTCCCCAGAATAATCACATCCCCTTTGCAATTTGCATCCCCCTAATAAATATTTTCCCCTTGCAAATTAAATTTTATTTTTTCTAAACTTTTTATATTTTAATACTAAAATTTTAACATTGAATTATGTAATATTAAAATTTTACTATAAACATTTTAATATTACATATTTCAATATTAAAATTTCAGCATCTAAAAGTTAATATTAAAATTTTAATAATACATATCATAATACTTAAATTTTTAAATATCAAATATTTAATATTGAATAAATCACAATTTAATAAAAATAGTTAAATTTTGATTATTTAAACTTTAATATTTAAATTTTAAGATTTATAATTATAATTTTTCTTTAACATTTTAATTTTAATATTTTAAATTTTAACTTTTAAATTATAATAGTAATATATAATTAGGTTGATAATAATAAAGGGACAGTTTAATAAAGTGAACATGTGTAATAATAAAATATGATTTATAAATTTTTTATTTACCAGCGTGTCATGTACAGGTTCATTTATTACGTAAACAAACAAAAGAATTGAATTTATCCGCATCATGGGGCCCACTCCGCTTATATTCTAAACTTATGATTGTTTAGGACTCAAATTACCTTTCCCTTGTAATATGATTTGATAAACATATTCAATATGCTTGACTTTTGTCTTAAGTACTAATTAGTAAGTAATATATGAAAATCATTGGCTTCTGTGTTGTGTGGCTATAATGGCACTGAAATAATAAGGATCAGATGATGACCTGTAAGGTCCAATTTGTGGCTTAGAAAAGCCAAAATACCATCAAGGATTCATAATTATTTAAATAAACTAATTTATTTCTATCTTTTTTTAAATTTATTTATTTGTTAGTGCAAAAGCCAACAATAATATTCAGTGCATTATAATGAAAATATATCCATCTTACCTAGCATAATTAATTTTACTTACTTTTTCCATGTATTCTTATTTGTCTATAATACAATCAAACATCACATTATTATATATAAATAATACTTTTTGAGTCCTAATAAAAACAAATGAAATCCAGAGAGCCCATTTATCTGATTGGCTCAGAGGCCAGGGCTTTAGGGAGGAAGGATTCTGAGTGCTCATAGAAAGCTGCCACCACATTGGGTGGCATTACAAATTGGCTGACCTCAAGAATATATGAATAGATCCTCAGTGTCCTGAGGAAGGCCTTGTTTCACCTTATTCTTGATCCAACCAAACACCTCCTCAATTGGATTCAAGAATAGGGAATATGGCAGGAGGAAGAGAAGTCTCATTGGACAATCAGTAAGTCAGTGGCTGGAGGTGTGGTTGTTTTTATTGATGGGGGGAATTCAGACACAAGCAGATTCACTTTGTGGAGCCCGACATTATCAAGCACAACAATGTTGGTTGTGCCACTGTAATTTATCCGCAGGTACTTCTTGATGGCTTGGAGAAAATTGAGAAATGTCCCACTGTTATGGGAGCCTTTAATCATCTGATACTGGTCCAACCCGTGAGGACCAAGAAGCGCAACCATGGAATAGGTCTGGGAACAGACAGCTGCACAATGGGCTACACCGTCCTTGGACCCCTTCTCAACCCACCCATGCCTAGACCTGAGTGAGGAGGAAAATGATAATTTGTCAATATAGAAGAACTGGACATTCTCAGTCTCCTTTAGTGCCAGATATGTCTCAGCATAAATGTGTCAATCCTTGATGGTCTTTTCACTGTTCCTATTATATGGCAAAACTCCCAGTACTTTTCAGGAGAAGCCCAAATCAACCATTGTTTTGTAGACAAGGGTTTTGGAAACAGAAAGCCCAAACTCTGTGGCAAGCATTGATTAGACAGCAAGTGTGTCCAGGTGGCAATCCTTGGCTACCCACTGCTTGATTGTGCCAATGTGAATAGGCTGAAGGAGTTTGGGCTGTCTTTTTGCCTTGGTAGATTCAGCAATTCTCCCAGTATTACAATACTTGTTATTGATGTCAGCAATGTATCTGGCTGTGACATCAAATTGAGATGCAATATCCCAAACTGCCACTCCCCTGTTCAAGCAGTTGAGGAGAGCTTCACACTCACTATCTGTCAACCAACGCCGGCCCTTGGCAGGTACCACAGCATCCTGGCAACCAGGCTCAACACAGGGAACGGGGACCTTCATGTAGAAGGTGGGATCACGCTTGCTTGCAGTGGCACTGTCAATGGTTGAATACACAATAGGCGCAGATGGCTCCTCAGTTGTGGCCAATGGCTGATAGGTGGTGTCAAAGATGCAGGGGCAGGAAGTAGCAACTCTTGGATCAAGAGTGCGGGGCCGGGTGACAACTGGGTATAAGGTGGAGGTGTATGTAACCTCATTATTTCCGGTGACCCTGGTGTAGGAGACTTTTGTGGCAGGCCTTGAGAGTGGCTTCTGTCTGGGATTCAGGCTGGTTGATCAGGCTTGGGATGCGGGTGGTGGTTGGCTGGCGCTGACACCTTGGGAGGCCTGTGTGTTGGCATGACTCCCCTTGAGTTGGGTTCTGGGTCTGTTTTTGGACCCTCTGGGACGCCCTTGTGGACAGGCTGCCCTGCAGGCTGGTGCAGGAGCTGGTTGGGAATGCAATTGATAGTCCATAAAAATAAAATAAAAAATATATTTTAGATTAAATATGTATTTATTTGGATTTATTGGTTTAGTTGTGGGTAGTTATTTTCTCTTGAGTTAGCCTTGAATAGTAACAGAATTTCTATATTTGTAATTTGAAGTGTATAATATTGTATCCTTTCCAGTTTTGGATGATTTTAAAGTTAAATCACTTTTTTGTCTAAACATGGTTGTTGAGATTGGATTTTCCATTTGATTTTAGTTGTGGTGGGGCTTCTTGATTTGGGCTGGTGTTTCCTAGTGTGCTTACTGTACATTATTTTGGATTTCAGTTCCTGCAATTAATATCTGAGTTTACTAGTGGCATTCAAAAGTGATTGGAAATTTGGTCCTTAGATTTGACAATCCTGCAATTTCAAAAAACATAGTAAACTTAATGAAAATGGTTGATGGATTTGAACGCTTCAAAATTTATTCCAGTTAATTCATTTTGTCCATTGAAAATATGCAGTTTGACTTGAACTTTGCAAAGTGTCTATGAGTCCCCGCATTTTCAAATATTCAAATAAAAATACAAAGAATTCAATTTAATTAAAAAAAGACCATCCCACAAAAGTGATTCAAAATTTGGGCCAAGGATTTGACAATCCCGCATTTTCATGTTCAGGTTCTGAATTTACAGTATTATTATTTTAAACATGATATGTGCTTCTGCTTTAATCCCCATCATTACAGTAGTTTTAAAAGCTATGGCTACAAGCAAAAACAAATCAGATTTAAACAAAATGAACTCAGCTTTAAACAAAATTGAAATGAATCCAAATCTTTTGTAAATTAATATAAATTTGTTTATAATCAATTTTGTTTAAATCTGAGTTGATTTTGTTTAACTCTGAATTGTTTTTGCTTGTTGCCATATCTTTTAAAACTTTTTTACAACAAGACCTAGGTAAACACTTAAGTAAATTCTATGCCCCACAAACAGCGCTGAGAACTCACAAAATTTATTATATAGGGTACTTATTTTATTTTTAAAGGATGTTGTAGCAAAGTTTTTACCATGGCTGGCGGTATTTCAGTCTTATAGGAACACCAGGAGACCCCAAAGTCTCCAAAGACGCCCACAATATTGGGAAAGATGGCAGACAAACTATAGGTAAGGGAGGTTACTTTTTCTTTTAAACTTTTTAGGATGTGTGATAATTTGCATTCTCTCAGGAAACAGAAACAGATTTTGTCTTTTCCTCTCTCTATTTTGGGTAATTTTTGGTATAAAATGATGTTGATAAATTCCTAGACAAGGAGGAAAAATATCTTGCAAAATTTTGGGGTTGGAACATACTGGTCGAGGTGTAGTATAGGGGCTGCAGCCAAAGCTGCAACCCACCATTTGGTGACATCTGGTTTAGGCTGGAGCTTTTCAAGTTGGGATGAGGTGATAGAGTAATTGTGTTCTAATTTTTTTATCATTTTGGAGTGGTAGGCTGGCATCAGGACCAGCTGAAGCCCTATGTGGGATACATAGTTCCTGTAAAAGGTCTGGGTCACATAGTGCTTTAGTTATTGACAGACTACTCCTTTGTTCTCTTCTAATAAATAAAAAAAGTTAGTATAATCTTTTTACTTATTTAATATTTTATTCTTTACCTTCTTTCATATCTTTACCTGTTGCCCCTTTGACAGGAGCTGCTTCACAGGACTTCTCACTTGATGTTTGCTGATCTTCTTCTGTTGGTTTATGTTTCTTTCTGTTTTTTAGTTGCTCAAACATCTTGGGATCCTTTGACTATGCCTCTGAAGTTATAAACTCCTGTGGCTTGAACTGTAGGTTAGCAAGAACATCTTTCTGTACATTAAAGAGCCTGGTTGTGAGTTCTTCTGTGGAGTTTGGTATTTTTCTCTTCACAGCCTTCATGGTAAGTTTGTTCAGTTTTTCACCTTCTAACACCACCTCCTTGAACATGTCCTTCACCTTTTGATTGACCTGCTTGATTTTAGCCACCGCCACGTCCAACTCCTTGATCATCACCTCCAATTCCAACATGTTTTACTTACTCTTAACCCAACCCCTTTTATACCAATAAAGCATCCCAATAAAATTTATCTATTCTTTTGTATCTAATAGAAATTTAATAAATATATCAATGATTTTAATTATGGACTTTTTATTAGCTTTAAGTAATTCTATTCATTTGGTATTGATATTATTTTTTTTGTATATACAATCCCATTCTTAGTGTCATGAACATCATATTTTGTTCATATACATGTTTTGTCTGAGTACAATATAATTTGTTCTTAACTTTGTATGCTAATTATGTGTGGAGTACAAATTCAACAAAAAATAATCACACTCAGGGTTTATATGTAGCTCATACAGTTCAGAAATATAAGTGGTGTGATAAAACTATTTTTATTAATTCTATTATTTTCTATTATAACTGTAATATATTCAAAGTGCTACAATAAAGTGAATTTAAAAATAAAATGTGCTATAAACCAGCTAATTGGAATGGGCAACACATTTGTGCTGTCTTTGTGCTTGGCTCAGACCAGACACACCTCAGTCATTGCACCCAGTTTAACTTAATGAAAGACTTCTGTTGAAAATAGGAAATGTCTCTGTTTGAAAATTGACATGCCAACTTGAGGTCAATCTAGCATCCAAACACTGGGTTCTCTGGTGCTAGATTGGCCACAAGTTGGAATGACAATTTTCAAGAAAAGGCATGTCCTATTTTCAAAAGGCTTATTTCATTAATTTAAACTGGGTGCAATAACTTAGGTGTGTCTGGTCTGAGCCAAGCATAAAAACAGCACAAATGTGTTGCCCATTCCAATTAGCTGGTTTATAGCACATTTTATTTTTAAATTCACTTTATTGTAGCACTTTGAATATATTACAGTTATAATAGAAAATAATAGAATTAATAAATATTAAGGTAGCCAAATTTAACTTGTAACATGATAAAAATCAATAATAATTGTAGTTAAATGTAGAATATATATTATAACATTTTCAGGATACCAGAAGTACCGTGGAGCTCCAGCAGGCAAGGGAGGAGTTGAAGCAGGTACTGGAATGGCCCACCAGATGATGGGACCTAACTTTACCAGGTAGGAAAGGGCCTTCCCAGCCACAGCCCAAGGCCCGGCTGCTGGCAAGGCAGAGTCAATCAATCCTGTGAGCGCAAGGTAAAGCACTCCCAGGAATTGACTACTCTGGCCAGTGGCATCAGAAGTGGGTGGGGTTGAGGTGGTTGGTTTGGGTATTAGAGGTGGTTCCATGGGGACCAGATAAGCAGCAGGATTGTTGTATTTCCTGTTGAAGATCAAAGGTTAGATGGTGATTGCTTTACCATCACAGAAAATTTGGTAGGGTTCCTTAGGTGCGTTTGGGCAGGTGTACCACTGCAAGTCTTCCAAGGTCTAGGGTTTGCAATCAGGATTTGGGGGATACTCAGTGAAATGCACAGGGCCAAATGGAGCGTTGGGAGAGCAATAGTAGTCAAAAGCTTTGGTTTTATCAACTGAAGTCTGGCTATCTATCCCAGTGGATGGGTACTGACGCTTGGGTGTATGCAGATGGAAGAGTATCAAAAATAGGTATGGAAGCAGATTGGTGAACCAAAGGTTCATAACAACTTTTATTTGGTAAGGATGATAATACAGAACTTTTTCAGGTGCTTCTGGTTTATATACTTACTCACATACAAGTGCCTCTGGGCATTCTTCTGGTGCTATCTGTGTGGCAAGACTTGACATCTAAGGTTCTGCTGTTTGATTGGCTACTTCATGGTCATTTTTGGGGTTTTTAGGAACAGTTGTTTGGCTTTTTGGTGGTCCATCTTGGCTTGGCTGGCCATTGGTTCTAGCAGGTTTGGCTTCTGGGGTTATGGGGGTTTTCCCAATTTAATCACCTTTTTTGGACTGGCTTGACAGGCTTTTCTGAGGCCAAGGAACTTGATTAAAAAGGAGTCCTCAATTGGGGATCCCAAATTACTTAATGGAGGGTGGGCTTGAACTGGGCTTACTGGGAAGCTAAAATTAGCCTGCCCAGGCCCAGCCAAACCCACCAAGGCTTGGGCATAGCTTTTGGGGCCCAGAATGGGGCCTACAGCTACCACCAGGGCAGTAATGGCTCTTGTACCTGGATTCGCTTCAAAAAGCAAAAAATCCAGCTGCAGGCAAATCTTCCCTGCCTGCTAGCCCCGCCTGGTGGCTAAGAGCAGGTTTGATTCCCGCTCAGGGCTTAAAACATGTTACTTTGGTAACAACAATAAAAAATAAATAAAAGTTAAACCAATATATATTATAAAATAAAGATTATTGGGGGCAAGTTCTATTGGGCAAAATGGATTGGGTGGGGCAAACTAGTTGGTGGGCTGGATTGTGAGGGGAGGACTTAATTGGCTAGGGGGTTCCAGACAACTGTATTGGTTGGTTGGGGACTAGGGCGGCTGGGGGACCCAGTGGCAATTGAGTGCCTTGAGCAGCTTGGAGGAATTCATTATGCATGACATCATATCCAGACTCAGGGAGGACGGCAATTGGCTTGTACACCAGGGAATTGTGAGAGGGTAGCTATGGGTCCTTTGGTTATTGGCTGCTGCTGTGAGAATTCAGGGACATCTTTGTGAACATTTCAGCAACCTTCTTATGGGGAAACAGCACAGTGTGGTTTTTGGTTGCATTAATCACCTGGCTAAAGGTTGTGGGGTTGCACCCACAGATGGTGCCCCCAATGTTAAAGAACAACACATCACCCAGGTGAAGATCAGCATGCCCAGCAGGGAAAATTAAGATATTGTGGCTGCCTGCTTAAATTTCTTTGGAGGCCACTTTAGCGCACTCCATTTGATGGCTTGGGAATATTTGGAATTTTGAGTTGGCTGAGCTCCAGGTGGCTAGCAGGTTGGAGAGGAATTTCCCATACCAGTACACATTGGTGTAACTGGTCCTGGTTCAGTAAAATACAGTCTCTTTTGGGGAAGCTTTAAGGAACACACCAATCACAATCCCCTCTGATTCCTTCTTTTTACCCTTAGGGACATTCTTTTTATTTAAAGTGCCATAATCATGGAACTACAATGACAATTTATAATAGGATATAAATATAACATCACCCAAAATTGAGGACAGGCAGCAGGTGATGGTGGCACCTATTACAGGGTCATAGGGCAAATCAGAGCCATCATCCAACTCATTGGCTGGCTGATTAGTCAGAATCATAACACTTACTACAAGCCCATGCATCCAGAGCTGCGCTGTGCAGCTGGAAAGGAAAATGCCCTGGAGCCCAAGTAAGCAACAGACCTCAGTCAATTGAAGGTATGGGTAATGTTGCAGAAGATCAAGCATGATGGGATATGCTTCTTTGAATGAGAATCTTGTTACTTCTTTGGTTTCTTGGCCAGCTTTGTACCACCTCCCTTCAAAAGGGCCTGTAACTCTTGCTTGATCACCACCTTGGTAAGTTGAAGCTGAGTGGCAATTACTGCAAAATTTAAACCACTCTTTTTTAGGCTCACAATAACCTCAATCACCTCATTAGTTACTAGGCATTGTTTTTGGGGCCCACTTGAAATTCTAGTACCCAGATAAGGCAGGGCTTCCTCTAATTGGCCCAAATTCTTGAGCAATGGTTGGATTGGGTTAGAGGGGGTTACAGTTGTCCAGTATCTAAAATGTGGCACAGGTGCAGCTTGGGCCTGGTCTTGGGGAGCATCATATTGGCTATCAGAAAAGTCATCTGTGGATGGTCCTGGTGACACATACAGCTCAGCTTCTTACAACTTGCATTGAATTGGGTGTACACAGATAACACAGTGGTTGTGCTCCCTTGATCAGAAGCCTGAGCTTGAAGTAGCTCCTGGTACTGCTCCTCAATGATATCAAAGTTATCTTCACTTGTGAAACTCTTTTTAAACAAGAACTAATAAAAATTCTATTAAAAACAGAAACACAAAGTATTTCCAGAGTATTTATTTTATTTAAATGAGTGCTCCTTTTTGAGACATTCTCTCAGATATAAATAGCCAAATTTAGAATCACATAAATTGAAAATAATGCTGTAGTTCCCTAGATAGATTTTGGTGGATTTACTCCTGAAATACACTACTTTCAATTTGAGTCCAAAAAAAATAATCAATATTTTCAAAAAAATGGGCCATTTGTGTTTGAGCTCATCACTTTTGTGACTGAACCTCATGTGTTCTCTGTTTGTATCATATTTGCCACACACTCATTATCAAATTTGATGCAGAATGCTTCAGAAAGTGATTGATTGTGTGTGTTATGATTTTTAGTTTTATGTGTGTCAGGATTGATAATTCACCACCTCTGTAAAAACAGGCCCAGGAACAAGATTTAAACCCCAACCCTGAATGCTTGCGGGCTGCCAGCCCCACAGACTGAGGGGCTGTCCACGTTTTTCTGGGATTGAGCCCCCCTGAGCTGAAGCCCAAGCTAAGTCTCAAAGTAAGAATGCAAACATATACTTGAGAGTGGTGGCGCCTGAGGAGGAACATCTCAACTTTACCTAATAGAGGCAAGGAAAGTCCCTCTGTAAACTTCATAAACTGGAATTCCTCACAGGTAACCAATAAAGTTCAGTTATCAGAAGAAAACATGGGTTTCAGGCCCAACCCCATGATTACAACCCAAGAAAAAGAGGACCAGGTAACCATTTCAGGGGTTCTGACCAATGAGAGAACACCCAGCCAAGGTGTCATTTTGCTGCTTCTGTACCCAGGCGTCCTGGCCACCCTGCCCCACATTTCCCAATATTTTGATGAAGCCCTCATGTAAAATACTAAGTTTGAAGGCAGGGTGCTATATAGATCTATAGACCCTGCGCTCTAACCTTATTGCCATTTTTAAATAAAGGTTATGTCATATTGGCTTCCACAGCTATTGCCTTATTTTGTATTTGCCATCTATTAATTCAGCACAAGATCATCCAGACCTCCTGCCCTTCCACCCGCAGATTCCTATCCTCCAAGTGTTCCCTTTGGCCCTGTTCATTCCATAGAGTATCCATCAAAGCCTGAGTATAAGGACTATACCCTGGAAAAGATTCTCAAACTATATCCCTTGGCCCACATAAAATTGGCAACTAGTTACAATCAACAAGGTCCCTGGATCATATCAGAACTCAAACTTTTTAAAGGCAACTTCAACATCTTGCCCGCCTACCAACTTAATATGGAGCCCCCAGTTACTCCCAAGCCAATGTCTGCTTCCTTTATTGACCTCCTGCCAGGATACTGCATCCCAGGGGATGGACTGTTAGCCTCAGCTGCCAAATTTTGCGGTAGGGAGGAGGGTAGAGCCCACCATAGGAGGGGTGCTAACTTGATGAGATAAGATGCTGATTGTCCCACTAAGGCCAAGGATCCAGTGGTGGGTACCATAGTGTCTACTAACCCAGTCATAATGATGTAGGCAATGCTTGCATATTGGTTGGCTGTGGGCGGAGACAGTCCTGGGGTGGGGTGTAGGCGGTCAGGTTTGGGTGTTGGGGGTGCTTCCATATCTATCTGGTAGGCAGAAAAATAGTTATACGTTACACAGATTTTTGGGGCTGGTTGTTTGTACCAAGCACCATTGTAGAAAGCTGTTTATGGGGTAATCTTTTGGGACAGGCGGTCTGGGCAGGGGGTATCTTTCACAGGCAACTCCCAATACTATGGCTTAAGGGGGTAGTCAGAGAAATGCAGTGGACCAAAGGGTGCTCCCAGAGGACAATAAAACACAGACCAGTTTTAGGGGGCTTCCTCAGGAATGCAGGCTGTCTGCCCAAGATTTTTGGTTGGAACAGCAGTAAAATGGAAAACAACCAAGACAAAATAAGGAATAAAATGGTAGAACCAAGGTCCCATAATCTTATTTATTTCAGAATGGCAATACCATTTTGTTGAGACTTTATGGGGTTTAAATACCATTTAAAATGCTAAGTTTGGAATCTAGCCCATCACCTGATGGCTGAGTTTGCTCAGTTTCCTCTGGGCCAAGAGTCCTGGCCCCATTCTGTCCTTCAGGCCTGTCATATCTTCTGTTGGAATGATCTCCATCTGACAGTCCATACACAACCTCTTCACACCTTCATCATTTCCTCTGGTGTTCTTGTCATTAGGGACCAAGAGACCTCCAGAGTCCCTAAGCCAGGACAATCTTTGCTTCACAAGCCACACATCTTCAGGAGTGGCCTTGTGTCACACATGACTGGGGATCACGTGGCTGGGTGGCCCGGATTTCTAGCCAATTATCAGAATTCCCTTTGGATTTTGGCCCATTGTGCTGAGCAGCAAACCCCTTTTCAGACGGCCTGTCAACTATGACAGGAGTGACACCATATTGGTTTAGCGCTCCCAGTAATCCAGCTTGTTCCTGCAAATTTGCGGCCAGAAAGACCTGCAAATTTTCCTGATTAATTGGGTTTGAACCAATGCCTGTTTCAGCTCTTCCACTAGCTAGCTGTGAAAAACGCAGGCGGGCAGCCTGAGGGCCCACAGGACCCCCACAACCCTCAGAATCAGGTCTTGAGTTCAATTCTCTTAGTTGGAGTTTCCCACTTATTTTGGCAGAAATGTCATTTGTGATACCTCCCAACTGACCAAACACCAAGTTTCTCAGGATTGTATATATTACCCTCACTGGCTTAATTTTCACAATATTCCCAGTTGCTGGCACATGGTCCTGGGTGGAGAAGTCCATGTCCCACTCTAAAAAGTTACCCCCAATCTTGTAGTGGGCCTTGTCTGATAAACCTGCAGCCTGTGTGTTCCTGGAAAACAACAGGCTGCAGCCCAAGGTTGTATCCCTGACAATGTATTTGCTGTCTCATTTTTGGAATTTGGAATTTGACTTTATTTTTGTTGTATGATTGACTGTTTTTGTTTTTTAGCTATTGTTGTGTTTGGCTCCTGGGGACAACATCCAGGAGGACACGGCAGGAAATCTTTAAAACAAAATATTTGAGGCTCCAAGCTAGCCTTGGGTTAGCCTTCAGGACAAGATTAAGGGCACATACCTTAATTTCCTGGAATACAAGATGTGAAAGTCATTTTGACAAAAAGGAAAGGAAAAGGCTTGAAGAATACTAAAGCCAACGCAAATGTGGATAAACTTGTCTTTATTAGGAGAAATGATTCTACTTGAATAGTAGACAAGGGTCAGTGATCACTCATTAGGTAGACAGAGTGGCAGAAGGGGTCACATTGGGATGAGGTCATACCAGGATCAGTCAAGGACAGGTATGATATTCTGGAATGGGTGGATATTGAGCCAGACCCATTTGCAAAAGGCAAGGAATTCCTGAAATTGAAAACAAAACCGACTAAATCTTTGCACATATCAATATTTGAAGGCCATATCAAAATGTCATTAATGGCGCAATTTACAACATCTCCCCATTCAATATTGGACAAAGGGAGTTGATATTTGCGGAGGAATTTGGAGTGTACCTGAGCAAAAGGACATCTGGAGGATAGTAGCTTTACAGTATACTTGACACCCTTCTTGTAGGTGACTTCACAAGGTCCAACCCAGAGGGAATCCAGCTTATGAGCACAACCTCTAGTACAATTTTGGTAATATAGGACTAGGTCACCCACTTGGTATTCAGAGAGGGGGCTATGGAAGCATTAGAGAGCAAGAGTTCCAGGTTTTTGACCTTTTAAGCAGTGGAATAGGCAGTAGCTTGGATGTCAATGATGTGGTTAGTCAAGTCTTTGACATGAGCTTTGGGATTAGTAGAGGTGTCAACCTCAATCAACGGGGGTCTCAAGATTAAGGGGGTAGTGGCTTCTTGTCCATACAGCATGGCAAAGGAGGACTGGCCAGTCACTTGGTATCTGCTGATTCTATACACAAATAGGACAGCAGGGAGGAGAATATCCCAGTTAGTGGCATCAGAGAGGGTAAGCTTCCTCATGATGGACACAAGGGTGGAGTTTGCTTGTTCTACAGTCCCGTTGGTTGATGGGTTATATGGTGAAGAGAAGGATTAATGTGTACCCATAGCTTCTACAATAGACGTCATGAGGCAAGAATTAAAGTTGGCCCCATTGTCAGAAAGCAGGTCTTGGGGCAACCATGACGGTAGAAGATATCTTGTAACAAGAAATTAGCCGTGGTCTTGGTGGTTATATCTTTGGTCACTCTAGCTTTAACCCATTTGCTAAAGTGGTCAACGGCTACCAAGATGGATTAACACCCAGACCTAGAACACAGTAGAGGGCCAACAGCGTCAATACTCACAGTGTGGAAGGCATGATTAGGGGCAATGAGCTTGACTGATGTTGGGAAGGTTGGGGACGTTGGAGCTGATAAGAATGACAGGAGACAAGGACATCAGGAATTAGGAGGCACATATTTTCCCAATAGAAGTTTTTGCACAACCAGTCATGAGTCTTTGCTATGCCTCTGTGTCCCGTGTCAATGTGGCCTTGGAGGATGTTGGCAACACTCATCCTAGGACAGAAGTAGGGTAGATAAGCATTGTTGACTTTCTTGAAGAGTTGTCTATCTCAAATCACAGTATCCTTTGATAGGACTTGCAGTGCCAGACAAATGTCTTCTGGTTCAGTGGTCCAGGAGTCAGGATGCCCTATCAACTTGTATAGGCAATGGTGTCAGCAGGATGGATGGCTAGTATGGGCAATCTTGACATACCATCAGCATCCTGATTTTGTGCTCCAGGGTGATGTACTACAGTGAAATCATATCCTTGCAAGTGCAGAGCCCAACGTGCTAACCAACCTTCAGGCTCCTTTAATTGTTGCAGCCACTTTAGAGAAGAGTGGTCTGTAACTACTGTGAAGTAAGTCCCATAAATGTAGTGTCTTAACTGCTTTACTGCATGCAGAACATCTATACATTCCTTTTCTGTGCGCTATAGCTCTTCTCATGTTTGTTGAGGACTTGTGAAGAATAGGCCACGGGTTGGTCTACACCTTCATTTTCAAGCTGGGCTAAGATGACACCCACAGCTACTCTGCTTGCGTCAGTGTCCAAGATAAACTCTTTATCATAATTAGGGTATACTAGGATAGGAGCCTCTTTGAGCTTGGCCTTCAGTGTTTCAAAAGACTGTTACTGGCTGTCAGTCCACTCAAAGGGTACATTGCAAAGGAGTTGGATGAGGGGTTTGCTTAATTCAGAAAAATCAGGGATGAATTGTCAATAGTACCCCATCATACCAAGAAATACTTGGACCTCCTGTAGATTTATGGGAGGCAGCATCTTGTCAATGGCTTCCACCTTGTTATTCATAGGGCGTATTCCAGTTTGGGTGACCTTGTGGCCCAAGAATTCAAGCTGTTCCTTGAAGAAGGAGCATTTAGAGGGTTTGAGTTTCAAGCCTGCCTCCCAAATTTTGATGAAGACAGCTTTGAGGTGGTTCAAATGGGAAGTAAAGATGGAACTGAACACAGTGATATCATGAAGATATATGTGGACACAATTGAGCTTCAAATCTTGCAGGATGGAGTCCATAGCCCGTTGAAATGTAGCAGGCGCATTGCAGAGTCCTTGAGGCATACAAGTGGGTTCAAAAAGGCCTTCTGAGGTGATAAGTGCAGCCTTCTATCTATCTTTGGGAGACAGGTTGGCCTGCCAGTATCCTGATGCTAGATCCATAGCCGAGAAAAACTTGATTCCCCCTAATTGACTAAGAGCATCATCAATTCTATGCAGAGAATAAGAGTCCTTTTTGGTGAGCAAGTTCAGGGGTGGTAATCCATCACAATGTGATGGCCTCTATCCTTCTTTTTGAGGATCAACAATGGGGAGGCCCAAGGTCTCTGAGAGGGAGCTAGTAGCCCAGCATCTAAGAGCTGCTTAAGCTCTTAGAGACCTGAGCATCTTCTACCCTGCTGTGGTGGTAGGGTTTGGCACAAAAGGGTGGGGCATCACCTGTATCTATCTGGTGGATAAACCCATTTTTCTAGTCCATAGTTGGCGGGTCCAGAGGCAAAGATATCCTTAAACTGTTCTAGAAGTTCCAGAACATCTTTTTGTTGAATGGGTGACAGTTGTGGGAAGTCTGCAGCAGTGAACAGGGAGAGAACCTGAGGGTCTCCTTCAGGCAAGTTGAAATGACTAAACGTTCTAAAGGGGTAGAGGGATGCCACTTGCTCTGAACCTAATATGCAACCATGCCTGACAACCTGGCCCTTGGTCACCTGCATAGGCAGGGAAGTCAGGTTAGCCAACAACATCTGTACAGGCTCCTTATGAGTTTGGTCCAAAATCCCAGGGCATAACTGAGGCTCTTTATGGCTTAATGAATCAGGTGAATATAGCACCAGAAAGGAATTTTAAGGTAGTTTGTAGGATATCTGGGAGTCTATAATCACTTGGGAGCCTGGAGGGATGGTAATAGCTGCGGGGGCAAGTAGAGGCACACCCTCCTTGGCGGGACAGGAAGGAGGAGGGGAACACATATTGGAAGAATGAGTACTGTACTTGAGTGAGAAGATACCAGTGGGGTAATTGAGCACACAATTCTTAAGATGTTTACCTGGGAGACGTGGGGGTTCTTCAAAGATTAGAGGAATCTCATACCCTAAGAGCAACAGGTACCCATCTTGAAGGTTCACAATTCCATTTTATTCTTGAAGGAATTGTGTACCAACCAGGAGATTGTAACTTTCATTTTTGAGGATGACAGCAGGGGATGCACTAAGCAGCTTCCCAAACCTCATTGGAAGGGCAGAGTAAGCACCAATGGCTTGAGTTTGGTCCATGTCAGATGTACCATAAGATTGAGTGTAGTTGGGGTCAGGAGCCAGCTTAAGTTTTTTCATTAACTTGGATGATAGCACATTGACTGGAGAGCCCGTGTCCAAGATAGCCTTGGTTTTAAATCTTTTGGATCAATACTTCCACATGAGTAGTATCTTTTCCAAAGGGGGGTAAAACAGCCAGCACGTCCTGAGCTGCCTCTAATTCTTTCTCCCATTTGGCCAGAATGCATTGTAAGGAAGGAATTTCCTTATACACAGTCTCCAAGGGGAGAGATACGGTCACATTCTGAAAGAGAGCTTCTGCTAGTTCAGCAGCCTCTTCAGAGGAATCTACCAAGACAGGGGGACAATGGGCCTGTGCTAAGTAAGTACAAGCCACTATGGCCTTAGATTCACTTGAAGCTGGGCAAGATGTAGTTGTGGTTTTCCCTGAGCGTAGCTTGTAAGGGACAGAGACTGTTTCTGGGACTGCTAGCACAGAGTAGTCATAACCATCAGACTCATTGCAGTCAGATTCTTTGGGTTCAGAATCACTGGAGAGGTTATGGAACAAGTGCAGGATAGTTGGGCCAGCCGAGGGGGAAGGTTCCTTACCAGAAGGGGGATCAGGAGGAGAAAGGGGAGATTGGTCAGCAGAGAGCGTCTCTGCCTCTAAGCTGACCTCTTCTTGCCCGCCTGCTCCTTTGGGTTGCAACCCTCTACCCAAGGGTTGGTACAGGTACGCAAGTGATGTCCTATTTGACCACAGTTATGGTATCCTTGCCTCTTAGACTTCCCACTTGAGCCTAGGGTCATAATGCGCGGAGTGCAGGAGGTGGTTCCTGCATTGTTGGCCTTATTTTCACGTACAACAGTACCCCCATGGGTCAAGTGCATGTCCTACAAGAGGGTCTTGATACTCTTCATTGAAGTAAGGGAAGCTTTGTAGGCCTTGAAGTGCAGACATAGGAGTTGGTTCACCTTCAAAGCGTTTGAACATGCCGTGTACGCTTCCCAGGGAGTTAACTGACAACTGGTGATCAACTGTTGTCCTTCAATGTAGAAACAATTGGCAAAATTGGCCAAGGTTTCTTGGGTTTTAATGCAATATGCATAAACTCATATTTCTTGACTTACAAGCTGAGATCTCCTCCAAATTCTTCAATTAGGAGTAGCTTCATGTCCTCCCAAGTGACAATAGATGGGAGCTCAGGGACCACAACTTCTTGGCACGTGGGATGCAGACAGGGAAGAATATGTTTCTTATTAAGTTTATTAGTGGCCCTACACATTGCAGTCTTGTAAATTGTCAGAAAGGCAGCAATGGTAGAGGTTTTAGGGTCAAATATCTGCTTGAATGAAGGCTTTTAATTGGGGTCAATGGATGAGGAGGTGGATTGGCTGTTGTCACCTGGGTTGAGGATATTAGTGTGGGGATTGCCCTCAAACTCAGATTCAGCAGCAGGCTGTCTAGCCCAGAGGAGTCAAAGGCTTTCCTCTAGGGTATCCAAGGTAGAGCTGTTATGCCCACTAATATCTCTAATAGTGGCAGCAAAGCTCCAAATTTGGCAATCTTAATCTGTTGCACTGATAGAGTGCCAGCAATCCTATTAGGCAAGTGGTCATGGAAGTGGTTTGAGCAACCAAAGGGACAACCTGTCCATTCAGTGTCTTGATAAAACAAGAGAGGTTTTGTACCTCTGTTTCTAATATGTCCTGCCTATCAGCAACATCATTTGTTACTTCTGCTAACTGATCCAGAGCAAGGGCGCAGTTGACCCAGGGTTGGCCTTCCAAGCCAGGGCAACAACCATGATTACCATGAGCGGGAGTACTAGCAACTTCAGCTTCCTCTTCACCTTCAGATTCAGAAGATGAATCATTGGGATTAGAGAGGTTTTGTTGTAAGTACTCAATTTCTCCTTGCAAGGTAGCTACTTGGTTGGTGAGTGAAGCAGTGCAAGGGTTAGGCATAGACTCTACTGGAGGAGGGTTTTGAACAGAATATTGACGCCAAGTGGTAGCTTTGAGCTCAGATATGGTTTCCCATACCTTGTGTGGGATTCCTGGTCACCAGTCCCCATAGTGTGTCCTGGGTCGTAGCCAGGGACCGGCTTGGAGGAGTCGTCATTCTCCAACAGGGGGGAAGGGTTGGTGAGAAGCTTATACTTAGCTTGCATAAGGGCAAACTCCTCAAGTACCTTTCCAATT
This sequence comes from Entomophthora muscae, assembly GCA_014839935.2. Taxonomy (NCBI): domain Eukaryota; kingdom Fungi; phylum Entomophthoromycota; class Entomophthoromycetes; order Entomophthorales; family Entomophthoraceae; genus Entomophthora; species Entomophthora muscae. Next base: position 171,223 of record QTSX02003709.1, read on the forward strand.
ACCAAGCAAGCGTCTCCCCTGTATACCTGGACTTCAGCAGGCGCCAGCCTGCCTGTAGGCCGATATCAATCCTGGAGTAGCCTTGCAAACTCTTCTCCAATGAACTCTCTTCCTCAATTTGACATTTCCAAATGCCTGGTCACCTTCTCCCACTCCTCCTGGGCAGATTTACTAGAGGCAAACTTCCTCACCCTAGGCAGTATGATTACTCATCCCCTGGGCTAGGGTAGAAAGTATGGGGCAATTGACTCATGAGACTTATATACCCTTTTTACACGGAAAAATCAGATAGGGGTCATAATAGGCGCTTTATTCTCTGTCAGAAGGAAGATCCCCTTAGAAACCTTCTGAGATATCACCTTTGGGTAGGAAATAAGAAAGGGTTTGTGCCAAAACTTGGAGTCCTTTAACAATATCTTGGACTCCTTGTACTTGGTCTTCAACTCCTGCTCCTTGTTCTTGGGCTCCCTTGCTTTGGTCTTGGGCTCTGGCACCTTGGTTGTGGGCTCTGTTGTCTTAATCTTAAGCTCCTGTGGTCTGACTTTGCTCTGGCTTCCTATCCTTGGTCTCCTGCTCCTTCTGTAGCTTTGGTGGCCTTTGTAATCCACTTGATCCAGTCCCTGAAGAGTCTCAGATAGCTCTCCCTTTTATAGCTCCCTGTTTCAGACCAAAATCCTCTCTTAGAACTCTGGTTTTTCAAAGCTTAAACTATCCTTTTTTTCTTCTTCTATAATATATTAAACTTTCAAACTTACTTCAGCCAATGAAAGCCTGAATTTCCCGCTTCTGCTCCCCATTTTTAGGCTTTAACTCTCAAGTTAAAGCCCTTAAAAACCTGATCAAGTAAGCTCCGGGTTGCAGCCAATCAAACGCCTTGCTTCAACAGTTTTGCCAAAACAGTTCATCCAGATGACCTGTTCCTGACCATGGTTTGAACTCCAAGCTTCCCTGCTCCGGGTAAACCACTGCTCTGCGTTTCAAACGGTTTTGCTGTAATTCCTGTCACATTTCCCCGGCAAATCTCGAGCGCTTCCACATATGTTTTACTTATGCAATTTTTGATCCTTTGATGTTTCAACGTTTCTCTGTCTTTCTCCGTGTTTCCGTCAACGTTTTGCATCTTTGAACCTGCCTGCTGCTTGCCCTTTTGCTCCCCTAGTTGTTCTCGGCAAAATTCGCTCTTTCGCTTTCACAGTTTCTCCATTCTTCTTTCAACTTCTTTCTGGTCCTTTTTCTCTCTCATCTTTTCCCTAAAAATAACTTATAGTTCTAACAAACTATAGGTTATTTTTTCTCCTCTTTTTTTCTTTATATAACTTTTAATCCTTTTTTAATCATAATTAGGCAGTATTCAATCATTCTTTAACTGCTTCTTTATATCCAAACTTCTTCTCAAAAGTCACTAAACCAGCTCTTCCAGCCTCTGTATTCAGTCCAGCTAAGTCATCCTCTCAACTCTTCAGTTCTTCAGCACCAACTTCTGGTCCTTTGGTCATCTTACCCCATGATCTGCTAGTTTTCCATCCTGTCTTCTTGTCTTTCTGCTTATCCTTCACCAGTTCCACACTAGGAACTTCATTTGTTCCCTTAACACACTGAACCATATTGGTCCATTCCATTCAATATGAATTAACAGTTCATCAACTAGCCTTCACTGTGACCAAACAGTCCCTCTTGCTAGTTTTCTCTGCTAATTCCGTGAACCACCTTGGTTCTTTATCTCAGCCCCCATTACCAGAACTCTTAGACCCAGGCATGAGTCTACATTGAACTGGCGTTTGACTGGGCCCTCGCAAGTGACAATCCACTTAGGCCATTAAACCATAAATCTATGTTTACGCATTGTCTTTACTCACCCAGGTGATGAATTCTGGGCTTTCAGTTGCAGAGTAATCAGCTCTACTTCCCAGAGGCCTGATCACACCAAGTTCTGCAGCTTGCTTCCCCAAGCAAGCCACCCTGGTGACACCTCTGAGCATGCCTATACCCTCCAATGCTCACTTTAGGTTTCCCCCAAAGCTCCCATGGGGGCATAAACGAGGACACCCTGCCAGTCCGTTAGGCAGGGTGCTTTCTCACAGACCTCCTGCAAGTGTATTAGGGTACATTGAGCCCTCAGAGCTCTTCCCCTCCCTGGCAGCCCGCGTTACCCGCCAGGGGTCCAAACTTACACTCCCCCCAGCCAGAAAAAGTTCCCTGCTTGCTATTTCAGTCTCCACCCTGCTAGGTGGAGTACTATAGCCCAAAGCAGCCAACATCTTCTGCTGGGTGAAGGCAACAACTGCCTCTGGTAGTCCTTTTTTACCTACCAGCCAGGCCTTACTTACCCTAGTAGACCATGTTACCTACTAGGCTTACCTCACTTACCCCTAACCACACACTGTCATTTCTTAGCATATTGTCTTTATTTGAAGCCAAATTCACCCTCGCCTGCAAACCGCACACATGTGGATCACCACACCTTGGCTTCAAAGTCAGACGGGACTCAATAATAGGAGCGGGAGGTGTCACCTTGATGAACGCTACTCTATCATCCACATAATTTTGTACTTGATACAGAGTGTTGCCTAGTGCAGCCTTATCTAGACCATATTGGTGTTATAGGTGGTTTTCCCATGTATTGACATGAATCCCAACCAATTCAAGCTGGGAATTAACATGCTCTCAAAATTGGTTAAGTTCAATAACCAGAGTCTCAAAGTCCTGACAATGCTTTAGAAGAGAGGCCTCAATTTGTCCACGCCACGTTGCTTGATGCTCATCCAATTTGAACAGTCAATCCTTGATATATCCAGGGAGCAAGGAACAAAGGGAATTTAGTGATGAGGTTAGGTACTTCTGGGAGGCCAGCAAGTCACACTGGTTATCCAAAATACACACAAAGAGGCTGTAGGACCATTCTTGATATGCCATATTTGAGCATGGTTGTTTGAGACAGTGGTGGCTACAGCATTCAGAAACTGGTGCTGGGATCCTAATGCAAGTTGATGGTGAACCAGGGCGGGTTGTATAAACTAGTTGATTAACACACCAATAGTATCCATAGACTTCATCAACACAAGGGGAGACCAAAGTCCAAGAGGAACGAGTACAGGTCTTTGGAAGTGTACCTGGGACGGAGACCAGGGATAGTGTGCATCGCCACAGTGCCTGAGTGAAGGAGAGAGCGGGCGGCAGCACAAGCTTGCTTGTAGTGGAGAGAGAAAGCTGGAAGGGGGACCCACACGGGCCTGGGAGACAACACCATCATCATAGGAGTTGAAGGGGCATCAGTGATGCCTTCTTCTAGAGGAGGACTAGAAACTTTAGATTGCTTAGGTACTTCAGAAACAAAGGGGGAAGGAACAGAGAATGTGCATGGGAACAGGGTAACCAAGGGGCTTGCAGCCCCTGTAGTGAGCACCATTTTGTTGTATTTGGCTCCTGGGGACAACATCCAGGAGGACATGGCAGGAAATCTTTATAACAAAAGATTTGAGGCTCAAAGCTAGCCTTGAGTTAGCCTTCAGGGCAAAATTTAGGGCATGTACCTTAATTTCCTGGAATACAAGATGATAAGTTCCTTTTTGCAAAAAGAAAAGGAAAATACTTGAAGAATATTAAAGCCAACACAAATGTGGATAAAATTGTCTTTATTAGGAGCAATGATTTTACTTAAATAGTAGACAAGGGGTGACGATCACTCATTAGGTAGATAGAGTGGTCAAGGGGGTCAGGTTGGGATGAGGTAATACCAGGATCAGACAAGAGCAGGTATGGTATTCCAGAATGAGTGGACATTGGAACAGACCCATTTACAGAAGGCAAGGAATTTCCAAAATCGAAGGCAAACCCAACTAAATCTTTGCACATATCACTATTCAAAGGCCATATCAAAATAGCATTAATGGCACAATTTACAACAGCTATAGATAAATGGAAGCTTTATTGAGTAAATTGACCTTCAACTGGTTCCGGTTAAAAATTGTTTTATGACTGATTCTATGTGTTCTAAATTGAATAATATATGTTTATCTCAACAGGGTTGAAAACTACTGTATTGTTTAAAACTGTCTCTACTTTTCTTTATCTTTTAAAATTGAATCCTGCTGCCCTTTACACTTTTATTTTTAATTTGTCCCATATTGGGCAAGGCCTTACACCCCCCAAAGAACATGCTTATCAGCATTCTCTCTAAATATGGAAATTGTTATGAACCTTTTTTTCTTGATTATTTTACCTTATTTTACCTTATTCTTCTACACTTATGACTACCTACAACCCATCCTACTCCTGGGGTAGAAGTCAATTATGCCCAAGACAATGAAAAAGTACAGCCAGATTACTTATTACCACCTGGAGCTACCTACAGACCTCTTTAATTTAAAAATATCCTAAAAATCCTAACCACAGGCAGTGGACACTTGAAGACCTTTTCTGGTATTTAAACCCTGAAAGCCCAAAAGAACTGTATCATATTATAAGAGATAACCAAGTAGTTTTCATCAATCCCCTTATCTTCAAAGGGAAGTACAACAACCCTGACACCTACTTAGTTCCTATTTGACTCCCTCCAATCCCAATCCCAAAGCCAAATACATCCTACTCTACTTAGACTTCCCCAACTGGGCAAGGAATTCAACTCTTTGGAGTACTATATTTTGCGCTCACAGGATGTCTTGATTCTGCCTTACCAACTTCTGATCCCTTCTCTCTAGCAGACAATATACTGTTTTATCTGGTTAAGTTAGGTCCCACCTTTGATGGGCCATGGCCTTGTCTGTCACCACCACTCACATTTACAGAACCACCAAATAAGTATGTTATTCTGACATTTTTGACACTCTATATTAAGCCTTCCTTGATTTTAAAGGAAGGCAGAATAATATTACCTTCTATCTCTAAGTGGAACTTATTTTGCTTAGCCATCAATATTAAGCACTAGACCTTTCTTGTCTGTACTTGTTGGAACTTCTTGGACTGCCTTCCACTAGTGCTGTGTCCTCTGACATTGAAGCTTCATTTTAGATATTCTTATCATAGCTCTGCCAGCTCCTTGTTTCTCGCCAATTTGGTGGCCAGAATTGTTGTCATTCAATTCAATATTCACAATAATATCTCAATACATTATTTCCTCTAATAAAGATATTAAAACCAAGATGCAAACCATTTACATATTTTCATCTATAGATCTACTAAAAGCATGGTTTCTGAATGACTTGAAAGTCTATATTGTAAGAATATTGGTTTTATTATAAAAAGTGGTGCTGGTTAAAAGATATCTTATTGGGCATTTCTACAGCAAGCTTTTTGATACCAAGTTAAATCAAGGATTTTATCATTAAGATAATAATAAATAAGGTTTAACATTGCTTCTTAACAGCTAAAAATAGATTGAGCAGCAAAAAAGTATCCTTAAGTCTAGATTTTGGGTTTTTATTTATGAAATCAAGTAAAATTGGTTTGCGATATATGCAAAGTGGAAATCTTGGCACAACTGAAGATCCAAAACAGTGAGAAATCATAATTTTGTTTGTATTGGTATATTTCAGGGTTGGACTGTTGGCATTTAACCTAGTCGCTTCAGTAAGTGGATTTTGGTTTAAGTTTTATTAAGGGTTGTGAAAAATCTGAAGCTGCCAGTACAAAATTGCTTAGCTGCGAAACCTTGCCGCAGATAAAAACCAGAGCTGCACTTCCTTATTTAAGAAACACAAATGTACAGCTTTATTTAAGGGAAGAAAAATCGTAGTGAAACTAGAGATTTTAACTTATTTGTAGCAGAGCGTTAAAATCAACATAACTTGCTTCTCATTTTTATTCAACTCATACTTTTGAAGGGGTTTCCTTTCGTATAGCTATATTACTTCTAATGTAAATACCAGTTTCTTCTATTTTTCAAAGATGTTTGATTTTCTATAACTCTTACTTGTTTATTTTTATGTTTATCGAGCACAGTTTTCGGGTCTCATTAAAAGGATGCCTTTTATAAGTTTATCTTGTTTAACTGCTCGATATATTGTTGTCATGTTATAAACCAATTAAATTTATTTATCCTTAGAAGTTTCTGTAAAATGTCGGAAAATCATAATCCACAGGATGTTCCTCAGACTCCCAGTGGAGGATTAAAGCAAGAAGATTTCAGAAAGCTTTTGCAGACACCCCGACATAGTTCTGGTAGTAAAATAAATTTAAACAATCTCCGAACTCCCAGAACAGTGATTAAGCCTCCAGCAACTCCTTCACGCTCATCTAAGATTGATGTATCAGCCACACCCAATCCTTATCTTTCTCAAACCCCAAGGAGACGAAACGGTTCAGCCACACCTAGGTAAACAATCAAAATGGTTCCTTGCTAAGCTAGTTTAAGGCGAGATGATTCTGGATTCGTTAAACCTTCCCTTTCAGCAGCGAAGAAGGCCAAAAAATCAGAGTAACATTGTCCAGTATGTTTATAGCTAACACTTTAGAGAGACCGCCTCTATGTATCGTGATCGTGCTGCCGAAAGAAGGAGAGGCGAAAACCCCGATTACATCGAGACTGAAAAATTTTTAGCAACTCTAGAGGCTATTCCAACAACTGACACGACCCCTGATCATAAACTAGCCTATGACCAGTCTAAGTATCTGGGTGGTGATGCCAAGCACACTCATTTAGTTAAAGGGCTTGACTATGCACTTTTAGCTAAGCAGAGAGCACAAGTACCTGAGATTGAGGAGGTTACTGATGAGGATTTAGAAAAGCTTTATAAAGAAAAGCAAAGAGAGCAAGCCTCCAATAAAGATGATGGTGCTCCAAAGTTCATGACTGGACTTGGCGAGCGCATCTATGCAGCAGCATTTGAATTGCCCAAAAAGAGGCCATCTAAGAATGAGCTCTTCTTACCTGGAAGGATGACATATATATTCGAGCTTGCTGATGAAACAGGTGACCAGTCTAACGCGTTTGCTATTCCCACTGCTGTAATTCGAAGCCGTGCTGACTTCGAGGACGAAGTCTATGGCTCTGCTGACCCAGCAAGTGACTTGGTGGTTGAGAAGATTGGCAATATTTTTGCGAACTACCGCCTGGGAATAAAGTCTAAAGAGAAGGGTCTCGAGCCTATTCCTCGGGAAACACCAGAACAGTCCCACGAGCAAGTCTTAGAAAAGCCTCAGGAAGTTGCCGCCCCTGTGGACGAGAATATATTTAGTGACGTAGATAGTGATTATGAGCTCGACTTAGATGCCCAAGATTCAGATCCTCCTGAAGAAGTTGAACCCACCACCAAAGTCAAGCCTGACTACTTTCCTGTCAAAGAAATTGAACCTCCCAAAGAGCCTCCTCAGGAATATAGCTTAGCAGATATGGTTAAGCAGGCCTCGCTACAGGCTGCGAGCTATATTGCATCCAAAGAGAGCCCTGAACCTGAAGAGGAAGGCATCCATCGGCGCAGTATTTTCGAAGAGCCACCCGATCTCAATGTTAAGCGTGACTTTGTTCGTGCTGATTGTATTGAAGACGACAGTGGACTTATGTACAACTATTCCGATTCTGACGAAGATGCGCCCCAAAGAGAGCTTGAAGTTATGGACGAAGGTACATCTAAAAATAAGAGAAAGCAACTTTCACGCTGGGACTTTGACGATGAAGAGGCATGGGCACGCTACAAAGAGAAACAAGTCCACATGCCCAAGGCAGCCTTTCAATTCGGTGTCAAAATGTCTGAAGGCCGTTCTCAGGCCAAAAAGTCTTCCAATCCTGAAGAGAAGTTTAATCGTGAATATCAGAAGCTTAAATCGTTCATGGATAAGAAATTCAAGGATACTGAATCTAAAGAAACGCCCGCCAACCGCAATCAATCCAAACGTCACAGGCGTCAATAGTTTACCCCACTACTGTAAACTGAGCATGTTGATATATTTTAATTTAGCTCCACAGCTTATGCTAAATTAATGCTTTTAAATTTCATATTAATCTCTGTAAAATCTATCATCTGGTTATTATTAGAATATGGAGTTAATCATATTACTACTGGCTACTTCCTTTCAAAGAAAATAATACTTTGGTGTCTTATTGATTTACTATACAGTAGTTTTCAAACCTGTTGAGATAAATTAAAATGCACCAGACTGAAACAAAAGTATTTCAGTCCAAAACAAAATTCAATTTTTTTGGTAGAAATTGGAGCTCATTTCATAGAAAATATGTACTAATGTGTGAAAATGTCCAGACACAAAAAAAGATGCATACTAAAAATAAATTTATTTAGAAGAAACAGATACAACTGATCACACAAACAAAATTATATAGTAGTCTTAAAGGCTATGGCGACAACCGAAAATACCTTAGATTTAAACGAAATGATTTCAGATTTGAACAAAATCCAAAAACGCGAGATTCAGGATTCAATTAATTTAAATATTTTTGGTTGATAAATGAACTGTCAAACCAAAAACAAAATTTCACTAGCCCATTATATGAAATTATATCAAATATCAAGCGGCATACTGTAAATTCAGAACCTGAACGTAAAAATGCGGGATTGTCAAATCCTTGGTCCAAATTTTGAATCACTTTTGCGAGCAACTCAGCTGAGTGATAATTAAAATAGTTAATAAAATTAAACATTTAATTTGCCTTTTTTTGGTTCATTTAAATTGGCAAATTTCGAATCTCTTGAGCAGATAACTCAACTAACAAAAGACAAAACCCAACAAACAAATGCGGGATACATGAATCAGAAATGTGGGATTCAAATGTACAATTTGAGATTTCCTGTATGTCAAACAAATCATAGACATCATGTGAAAATTAACAAATCTGAAATTGCGGGATTGTCAAATCCAAGAACCAAGTTTCAAATCATAATTGCGATGAATTTGAAATAAATATAATTTATGGGTGTCTCAAAAAGGATGTTAAAGGATCTAGAGTGGATTTGTGCAAATTCTTTTAGGAATCATAGGCATTCTCAAAAATCACCCTATTCCATTTTAGGTCGGCTAAAATTTAGATTGTAATATTCACAAAATTGACATATATAACAATAAAATTGACTAAAATATACACGTCTCTTTTTGAGTTTAAAATTTTTTATTAAAAATTTATTATGTCTTCTTTCAACAACAATCAAGTCAACAAGCTGTTCCCTGGCCTTGACAAAATTATGCAGGGCTACACTGGGTCTCTTAATGGTGAAGCCTCAGTCTATGGCCACTCCCAACCCGCAGGCCCCTCCGCAAGCACCACACAGGAGTCTGTTCTTCCCCCTGCAACTTCCAGCATGGCTCTGTTTGTCCACCATGCACAGGCAGCTGCCAACCCAAATCCCTTATCAGCAATGGCATCCGGAACCAGCCATTTTAGCCATGGGGGCACCCAGAGAGCCCAGAACCCCAAAACAGCCAATTAGATGGCATTGACTAGTTCACAAGATGGACATATCCCTCCCCCAGCCAATCAGCCTGCAAGACGCAGAAGAAAATTGATCACCCCGGAGATTGTTCTTGAAATGGTTGAAAAGCGAGGCAAGCTTATGTCCCTTGGGAAAATTGCGGCCGCAATGGGTTTTGCAAAGTCAACTGTTGCTGCAACCCTGAGAGCCCACGCCAACTGTGGCCCCCCTACCAAGAAGACCCTGACTGGTGCTTGTACCTCAACCAAAGGTGATACAGCCCATCCCCTTATGATGACCATTATGGAACGTGACCCGCGGATGCCGCTGGTCCAGGTACGTCTCCAGTTGGGACTCCACGGCATCTTCACCAAGAAAGAACGGTGAATTCATGGATACATAGAGTTGTGGTTGCCACCAGAATCCTATTCAATCAGGTTCTTGGTGGCCCCATTTTGGTGGATACTGACCCATACAATACAACCATTATTAATTTTATTAAAGAGAGGGCAATGAGGGCCTGTAATGACGTCATCTTCCTATCATACGCCAAGATCTTGGCCAGTATCCAAGACTTTGGAGAGAAGCGCATCCAATCTGACGTGTACAAGCGCGGCCCAATCTTGTATCATTTTGTCAGGGTTTTATTGGCAGTTTCCCCATTGGGTGTCAATTATTACTCAGCAATATTGAACACCGCAGATGGGTATGCCTACCAGACAGAGCTCAAGGCCATGCTGGAGGAGTGGGCCACACAAAACACCGTGCACACAGTTGTATTGAGTGCGGAGATGGAGCAGTAGGAATGGGCTACCCAAGAAATCAGGGCTGCGGGGCATACCTGCTGGTCCTATCCCATCAACTACGCCAACATGCATCTTGTAGATGTATGTCTCTACAATTTTGGTTCTGCCCTCAGGCGCTTGAAGCCTGCCACCTACAACAAACTATGCACCCAGATTGATAAGGGGTATGAGCTTTTCCCTTCTGTGTCCGCCCAGGACTTATTTGATCTCATCATCTTCTATGCAAGTGATAGTGATAAGTTGTCATGAATGACATTTCAATACTTGTATTGAAAACCCAAGAGTTAAACCCTGGTTCCCAGAAGGCGGATCCAACCCTCCAGACCAGTCCAGGACCGGCCAATCCATTAAAAGACGGGATCAAATCAGTAAATCACTCCACGTTCCGCCGGCCTACTACAAAGGACCCTTCAAAAACAACTCGAGTCACACAAAGTAGACGGGGGACCGCCAACTCGCTAAATTGTGTACTCAAGTTAACGAGTTACTCCGAGACCCGCCAGTCTCCCAAGGATAATTCCCCGAATGGTCATCAGATTGATGCTAACCTGGAGCCACCAAAGACCCAAACCTATGCAGCGGTTGCAGCTTGCCTTAAGGAGGTTAAACCAAACCCTATTCTCAACTCTGCCAATGACCTGCCGGCATGCCGCCCAGAAGGGTTAGTACAATTGGACTACTCAGGTGACATAGTGAACAGTGGCGGCAAAACAAAGCATTGCTTCCAATTTGCCAGAACAGGCACAACCTGGATCTGCCGCCCTTGAGACCCCAAGCCAAGACCCACATCCCGCCAGTACCTTGTCCGCAAACCTGAACCCTGCAAAAATTGAAGGAGCAAAATCCCATGGTATAAAAACCCCGGCGGTATGGTGAAGACCACATTGTCATTTTTGATAATAAAGTTTTATGAACCTTTGGTTCAAACAAATCTTACCCTATCTAATCTTAGTGATCTTCCATCTTAATTCCAGTCAAGTAGACTGCCAGGCCGCCGCCCTCCCCCAAGACCAACCTGCCAAATTGCCCCAGGCATTATACCGTCCCCTGGGAGCCCCCTTTAGACCTGTGCATTTTACTGAATACCCCCCCAACCCGGCCTATTCAGAGTATAACTTGGAGATTATCCTCATTGCTGACCCCTTGGCCAGGACTAGAGAAACCAAATACATAGGACACAAAGGAAAGTGGTACAAAAGGCCGCCAAGATTGTTCAAAGACAAGTACAATTATCTGCCTGCCTACTTTGTTCCTATGACTCCTCCCTTAACCCCACAACCAGACCACCCGCTGGAACCTACCACTGGACCAAAACCACCTCTACCCAACTGTTTGGAGTACTCTACATTACTTTGACAGGTTTGGTAGATTCCGTGGTCCCCAACTCCGGACCCTGGTCCTTACTCAGGCGTTCTGTATCTTATATTATCAAGTTAGCACCCATTCTATGGTGGGCCTTACCCGCCGGCTTGGCCACACCTCACCCCGAGCCTCCCAATGCCTCTACCTATGACTGGCTTCCTGACATAAGTCCAGAAAGGACCCCTGTCTTCCCCCACGCCAGTCCATCTGTTTTGTCAAGCCAGTATATGTGACAGAAGAAGAATTTGAGCAATTGAAGCAATCAGCTCTTGCTGCCCCTTCCCAGTCAACAAACCCTGCCTCCCCAACCCCCCATCAAGCCACCTGCCTTCCAACCCTGACTCCCAAGCCACCACCCATTCCCTCCCCACTATCTCTGATGCCGCCCCTTTCACAGGCGCAGATGAAGGCAACGTCCATTCTGCCCATTCCCTTCCTGTCCTTTGATTAGTAAATAAAATCTTTTCTTTGTGATAAATTTTAAAATTGATATCTCTCTTTCAATTAATAATTAATAATATTTTCTTTTTATATTATCAACATTTCCCATAATTAATACAATGTTGTACATTTTACAAACAGCTTAAAATTATGAGCATACATATTTTTCATCATCATTAATAAATTAAAGACAATAAACATAAATATTGGATTAAAATATTGCAATTAGACGTCAACTCTTGATATTTTGATATTATGTGCATAACTCAATGTATTTAGTTTAATAAAATACATTGTAAACTTGACCTTTTTTCATTGTAATTTATCAAAATGGATTGTGTTTATATTAGAGAGCCATTAACGCTTAGTACAAATATTGAAAATCAGTGCATTTTAAAGCCTGTATATTTACCTATTGGTAATAATTCTATAAACTTTTCAGTCGGATTTTACAAGGTAATAATAATGTAATGTGTTAATAGATTACTGTTTATTGTCATTAATTGGCTGATTTTCTTTGCTGTGGCGGTTGTGCATTTTCTGATATTTCCGAACTAGTATCCAATTGGTTGGCTTCACATCCAATTGCACAGGCAATAGGAAAACAAGCCGCCATCCCAACCACATCTAGTCTTGGGGTGGTGGCTTGTTCTCCTATTGCCTGTGCAATTGGATGTGAAGCCAACCAATTGGATATCAGTGCGGAAATATCAGAAAATGCACAATTGCCACAGCAAAAAAAATCAGCCAATTAATGACAATAAACAGTAATCTATTAACACATTACATTATTATTACCTTGTAAAATCCGACTGAAAAGTTTATAGAATTATTACCAATAGGTAAATATACAGGCTTTAAAATGCACTGATTTTCAATATTTGTACTAAGCGTTAATGGCTCTCTAATATAAACACAATCCATTTTGATAAATTACAATGAAAAAAGGTCAAGTTTACAATGTATTTTATTAAACTAAATACATTGAGTTATGCACATAATATCAAAATATCAAGAGTTGACGTCTAATTGCAATATTTTAATCCAATATTTATGTTTATTGTCTTTAATTTATTAATGATGATGAAAAATATGTATGCGCTGAACATAGTACTATAAAAACCAGTTTTTTTGATGGAATTTGCAAAAATGTCAACAATCTATAACTTAATCAACAAATTAGAAGCACACCTTCAAAAGGTTGTTGAGATAGAAAGAAATATTAGGGAAATAGTGACAGGGAAGCTGGGTAACAAGGGCCAGCCACTGATACAGTCAAAAGAAGATGCTCTGGATAAGTTGGGAAATATTATAGATGAAAAGAATAAAGAAAAATTACTTAATCTACAGGGAACTATTTTATCAAGTCTAGAATTCAACAACATGGCCTACAATTTGTGGGAGTTCTGGCAGGGGGCCAAAGAAAACAATAAGAAGATAAAACTAATTGAAGGAACAGAAATTCAAAAGGAAATCAACACCAGTGAAGAGGAAACCAACCAAGTGGAAACAGATGAAAATGAAACACAAGCAAGAAGCAGAAGCACATCAAGAAATACAGAAGCTTTATCAAATGAAAATCAAGAGGAAGCACAAGTTGCAAGGAGAATAAGAAAAATTAAGCCTAAGAAAATTAATGAAGAGCATCCAACGCTCATGAAGTTTGCCGATATGGCGCCTGTGGCTGAGGGGGCCACAGGGAAAACAATCACTAAGTCTTTTTATGTTTAACTTATATTGTTTTAGTCATCATCAGGGATGGGGATTAGGTTGAGGAAGTGGTGGCTTTTACACTGAGTTGGTTTTATGGGGGTTACCAGTCACTGGTGGCCCCTATAAAACAAATAAATAAAAATCAAATCAATAAAATAGTTCAACAAAATATGAATATGTTTTTTAATAGTGAAGCTCAAGATAGGGAATATCAACCACCCACAGGGTGCTTGCCATGGATAAGGGAAGCATACAAACTAGGATCAACAATCAAAATCAAAGAAATGAATGAAATTTGCGGGGATATAAAACTGAACTTTGATGAATACATATATGAAAGCGTTCAAAGGTTCCCCTTCACAAATATCAATGAATACAAAAAAGATTAATAAAAACTGACTTTAAAATTGGAAATGAATATTTAAAATCTGCAATATTTAATGAAATTTTTAAAGCTCTATCAAACAAAGTTGGGGATGCAGTCCTCATGAATAATCTTAAGCCTTTATTGATATTGTTTGCTAAGGCCTGGGGGCTGATACAAGTCAGGCGCCCCCCAGAACCCTCTTCAAGTTCAACCAAACGTCCTATATCAATAGGTTAGTACAAACGTTCAAAAAACTGTGCATGTTCTTGGAAAAATATACCTTGCAACAAATCTACGTCGCAGTGTATCTGGGAATCATGCTCCACTGCATACTGAAAGCCAACATGAAAAAATTAGAAGATGTACCTATACAGATTGACATATGCCGCGTAGCCCTAGACCGCCAGAAAACACCTCAGGGATACAGGACAGTTGAGCACGTACTCTATGATTCATTTGCATTGGCAACTCTATACGGGTACTACATGCCTCCCCAAAAAAACCTGCTAGTGGATTCCCTCACCTGTTTGCCTTTTATACAACAGTTGGCCACCACCAGGGTGTTGAGCGCCACCCCTCTAGCAATTGGCGCCAGAGTCATCCACCATATACAGAAGAGTATGTGGTCCCAATTAGATGCATTAGCTGAAAATTTAATTTTGGGGTATAATTCCCTGGAATAAACACATTCCCCTTGCAATTCGCATTCCCCTAATAAATCATTTTCCCTTGCAACTTAAATTTTTTATTTTATTTTTTTATTTTAAATATTAAATTTTAATACTAAATACTTCACTATTAAAATTTTACTGGTAAAATTTTAATTGAAAAATATTTAATATTGAAATTTTAATATTAAAATATTCACTGTTAAAATCTTTAATATTGACATATTTAATATATAATATTTTGATATTGAATAAATCACAATTTAATAAATTTGTTATATTTTGATTATTTAAACTTAAATATTTAACTTTTAAGATTTATAATTAATATTTTAATTTTAATATTTTAATTTTTATTTTAAATTTTAGTATGTAAATTATAATATTAATATATCTAAGTATATTAAAAGACATTAGTTATAGTTGCTAATACATCAAATAAAAAAGAATTAAAATTTTTTTATTTACTACTTGTTGAGTACAGGTCCATTTATCACAAAGATAAACATGGAGAATTGAATTTATCCGCATCATGCGGCCCGCTCCACTATTGTTCTAAACAAATGATTGTTTATAACTTGAATTACCTTTCCCTTGTAATATGATTTGATAAACATATTCAATATACTTGAACTGCGCCTAAGTATAAATTATTAAGGAATACATAAAAATCATTGTTTGCTGTGTTGTGTGACTATAGTGGTACTGAAATAACAAGGATCATATGATGACACACAAGGTCCAATTTGTGGCGTAAAAAAGCCAAAGTACCATCAACAATTAACAATTATTTAAATAAAATAATTCTATTTCTATCTTTTTTTTAATTTATTCATTTGTTAGCGCAACAGTCAATACAATCTTTAGTGTATTATAATAAAAATATAAGAATACATAGAAAAGGTAAGTAAAATTAACTATACTAGGTATGAAGAATATATGTCTAATATACAATCAAATGTCACATTATTATATATAAATAAAGATTTTTGAGACCTAATAAAAACAAAATAAATAAAAATAAAAACAAATTAAACCAGAGAGCCCATTTATCTGATTGGCTTGGAGGCCAGGGCTTTAGGGAGGAATGATTCCAAGTGCTTGTAAAAAGCTGCCACCACATTGGGTGGCATCGCAAATTGGCTGACCTCAAGAATATTGAATAGGTCCTTGGTGTCCTGCAGAAGGCCTTGTTTCACCTTATTCTTGATCCAACCAAACACCTCCTCAATTGGATTCAGGAATGGAGAATATGGCGGGAGGAAGAGAAGTCTCATTGGACAATCAGCAAGGCAGTGGCTGGAGGAGTGGCTACTCTTGTCAATGGGGGGGGAACTTGGACACAACCAGATCCACTTTGTGGAGCCCAACATTATCAAGAACAACAACACTGTTTGTGCCGCTATAATTTATCAGAAGGTACTCCTTGACAGCTCGGAGAAAATCAAGAAAGGTCCTGCTGTTATGGGAGCCTTTAATCATCTGGTATTGATCCAACCTGCAAGGACCAAGAAGCGCGACCATTGAATAGGTCTGGGAACAGACAGCTGCGCAATGGGCTACACTGTCCTTGGACCCCTTATTGACCCACCCATGCCTAGACCTGAGTGAGGAGGAAAATGACAATTTGTCAATATAGAAGAACTGGACATTCTCAGTCTCCTTTAGTGCCAGATATGTCTCAGCATAAATGTGTTGATTCTCAATGGTCTTTTCACTGTTTCTATTGTACGGAGAAACTCTGAGCACCTTCCAAGAGAAGCCCAAATCAACCATTGTTTTGTAAACAAGGGTTTTAGAAACAGAAAGCCCAAACTCTGTGGTAAGCATTGATTGGACAGCAAGCGTGTCTAGGTGGCAATCTCTGGCTACCTACTGCTTGATTGCGTTGATGTGCACAGGCTGCAAGAGTTTTGGCTGCCACTTAGCCTTGGTGGATTTGGCAATTTGCCCGGTATTGCCATACATGGTGTTGATGTTGGCAATGTACCTGGTCATGACACCAAATTGGTACACAATATCCTGAACCACCATTCCCCTATTCAAGCAGTTGAGGAGAGCTTCACACTCACTATCCATCAACTGACGCCGGCCCTTGGCAGGTACCACAGCATCCTGGCTACCAGGCTTGACACAGGGGACAGGGACCTTTGTGTAGAAGCTGGGATCACGCTTGCTTGCAGTGGCGCCGTCAATGATGGCATATAACACAGGCACAGGTGGCTCATCATTTGTGGCCAATGGCTTGTAGGTGTTGTCAAAGACGCAGGGGCAGGAAGAGGCAACTCTTGGGTCAAGAGTGCGGGGCCAGGTGACAACTGGGTAAACGGTGGAGGTGTAAGTAACCTCAGTGTTCCTGATGACCTTTGTGTATGAGACTTTGGTTGCAGGCCTTGAGAGTGGCTTCTGTCTTGGATTGAGGCTACTGTTCCTGGCTTGAGATAAGGGAGGTGGTTTTCTGCCAATGACACCTTGGGAAGCCTGTGTATTGGCATGACTCCCCTTGAGTTGGGTTCTGGGTCTGTTCTTGGACCCTCTGGGACGCCCTCGTGGACGGGCTGCCCCGCGGGCTGGTGCAGGAGCGGGTTGGGAATGCAATTGCTGGTCCATAAAAATAAAATAAAAATATATTTTAAATTAAATATGTATTTATTTGGAGTTATTGGTTTAGTTGTGGGTAGTTATTTTCTCTTGAGTTAGCCTTGAATAGTAACAGAATTTCTATATCTGTGATTTGAAGTGAATAATATTGTATACTTTCTGGGTTTGGATGATTTTAAAGTTTAATAACTTTTTATGTCTAATTATGGTTATTGATATTGAATTTTTAGTTTGATTTTAGTTGTGGTGGAGCTTCTTGATTTGGGCTGGTGTTTCCTAGTGTGCTTATTGTACTTTAAATTTGGATTCCAGTTCCTGCAATTAATATCTGAGTTTACTAGTGGCATATAAAAGTGATTTGAAATTCGGTTCTTGGATTTGACAATCTCGCAATTTCAAAAAACATAGTAAACTTAATGAAAATGGTTGATGGATTTGAACGCTTCAAATCTGATTCCAGTTAATTCATTTTGTCCATTGGAAATATGCAGTTTGACTTGAACTTTGCAAAGTGTCTATGAGTTCCTGCATTTTCAAAAATTCAAATAAATACTCAAAAAATCAATTTAATTAAAAAAGGCCATCCCGCAAAAGTGATTTGAAATTTGGACCAAGGATTTGACAATCCTGCATTTTTACGTTCAGGTTCTGAATTTACAGTAGTTTAAACCACAAACAAAATGAACTGACGCAACAAGTGAGATGGATGAATGCTATTCTGGAGTATATTATAATCCAATCAGGATTCATATGAGGCACCAATAGAAGGACTAAAATCAAACAAAATTTGAGCACACTAGAAGAAAGATTCCACAAGCACTGAACAAAATGAAGTCATACAAGATGTGTAGTATGAGCAGCTTAAAATAGAAAAATAACAGTTTAACAGACAATCAACAGCTATCTAATTTAGGAACAGAGGCATTTTATTCATTTTCATGGCTCCTGATTTGTATGAAATAGTTTTGAGAACCTTCCAAATATATACTCAAGATTGCAATAAAAATAAATCATAAAATTTAAAAATTCTACTTATAGTGATTTTATCCTAGGTTTTTTTAAAGATGGTTTTCAATAGCAACAACATTTTCAACAGTGCCAGCAACCAAGCCAGCAGCAGCCAAGCCAGCTTCAATGGAGGCAAGTATCAGAATGTGGAGGCATCTGTTTATACCCAAGCCTTTGAGGTAGGTAACAAGGAAGCTGTCCTGTACCTGACCCCCAACCCATATGGCTTTGACTTGTTCAATAGTCACTTTGCGCCCAGCGCTACCCCTGCTCCCGTACCTACCCCCGCACAAGCTGCCTGTCAACCAACCAATCAGGATGGCAACTTTGATTTGGAACAACTTCCTGCCATCAGCCAACCTGCCCCCCAGCCAATCAGGCTTCAGCTTCAGCTTCTGCAGCCCAGCGCCCCAAGCAACAAATCATCACTGCTCAAATTCTCCAGAAAATTGTGGCACTGAACCTTCAGGGTCTGTCCTGGGATCAGATTGCTGACCAATTGAAATTTACCCAAGCCATCATAATATGGGAGTTCAACAACCTAATGAACAAGGGGAATCTGATCAGGACAGCCAAGAAGCCGTAGAAGGCCCCCAAGTCCCAAATCAATGAGGCATACCCAATCATGCTTGATCTATTGCAGTGGAACCCCAAGCATCCCTTGACCCAGGTTTGGAAGCAACTTGCGCACCATAGCATTTGGGTGTCTGAGCGCATGGTGCAGCTCTGGATGTATGGGAAGGGGGCGTCAGTCTGTGTGCTGACCAATGTCACCAGCGACCAATGTGATGGTGCTGAGGATTCCCAATATGATCCCACCATCAAATCCACCCTGGTATGATGCTTGACTAGTCTAACAGATGACATCATCTTCATCTCCTACTAGAAGCTATCAATAGCTTTTGATGATTTTGGTGAGCAAGGAAGAGCTGCAACTCAAAAAGGAAAGAAGAAGGTCAAGAAGGGGACTTTCATTGGTTTGTTTCTGGCTGTTTCAGCCAAGGGTTCTCTCTATTATTAGACAAATCCAGGATTCACCAATGGCTACAAGTACAGCCATATCCTTGGTGGATTACTTGAGTCCTGGGATGGCTCAAATTCTAAGCACCAGGTTTTCTTGAGCCACCAGATAGAGGGTAGCTCCACCACCCTCCAGGCCATCCAGGGACGCAGGCACCAGGTCTCAGTCTACCCTGCCAGCCATGCAGTCATCCATCTGGGTGATGATGTTTTCTTCAACATCAGAGAAACAGTACAGAAGCGCTGCACTCAGGCTTTCAATGACCTCTATCTTGGGGTCCTGGACCACAATTCTCTCTTTGGTCACCAAATGGTAGCTGACTTGTTTGCGCAAATGGTTTTCCATGTGAACATGGGCAACCAATCACTTAAGAATAAGCGCCTCTCACCCCATACCACAGCCACCTACCAGTCAATCAAGGCAATGACAGATGAGGAATATGACAAGCGGTATATGTCAGCCATCACTTAAAATCCTCCTACCCCTACCCCTACCCCTGCCACCACCAACCCCACCTTCCAGCCCCACCCAATCCCAGACCCCCCAGGCCAGCACCACCTCTATATCTTTCTTCCCACGCTATTCTGCCTACTAGGAATCACTCTTCCTTGTCCCAATAAACCCCCTGTTGCCAAACATTTTCTATTTATATTATCTTTATTTTGAATTTCAATTGTTCATGTTCTCTTTGTTTATAGTTGGTTTTATTCTCTATGTTCAGCTTATTTCTATAAAATCATATATACTATGCCATGTATCTAGATCCAGAACACAGTTTTTTTAGCTCTTTACACAGCCCCTTATTGTCAGGGAACCAACCCTGACTAGTCGGCTTGCTAGCGTCTGGGAACTGGCAGATTGTGGACTGGGTGGGCAGGGCCCATCAAAGGATTGGTGCTAACTTAATGAGGTAAGACATTGACTTGCCCAACCATGACCACAGACCAGCGGCGGGAACAATAGTATCTATTACTCCTGTGAGAGTTATATATACAATTCCAAAAAGCTTGTTGGTATGGTCCAGCAGGAGTTTGGCGGCGGAGGCGGGCATTGGCTTGGGGGTGACGGGTGGCTCCATGTCTATTTGGTAGGCAGGGAGGAAGTTGTATTTATCTCTGAACAGGCCAGGTTTGATAATGTACCAAGGGCCTTCTCAGTTATATCTGGTTCTCTCAGTGATTCTGGCCCAGGGGTCCCGGGCTAGTATGTTGTCAGTGGTATAGTCTCTGTACTCAGGCTTTAGGGGGTACTCCGTGAAGTAGACAGAACAAAGGGAGCACCTGGCGGGCGGTACATAGCTGGCGGGTCAGCAGGGGGGTTAGAGGATCTTTGAGTGAACTGACAGATTACAAGGATAAAATATGGCAATAATTGGGGAAACCATATCTCATGACCTTTATTTAAAAATGACAATAGGGTTTTGGTCTTGGCCTGACAGGTATTTATCCCACACTGCCAGGCTTCAATTCTTGGTTGGGTTTTCTGGACTTGGGCGGGTTGGCATCAGGTGTCTCAGATGGCAGTGTGGCACTTGGCACTGGCGGTTTGCTGCTGGCTGCTTTGGGGTGAGAAGACTTCATATCCTTCTGTTTATCAATTTGAGTGTTGTGTGCCTCTTTGGGTTCAGTGCCTTCCCCGGGACTTTGGGAGAGTTTGGACTAATTACCAGGGGGGATTTTTCTATTTCACCAGCAAACTGCCAGTGTCAGGCATTGGCACCTTGGGAAAATTCTTAGCATCTTTCACTGGGTTTGCTTGCAGAATCCTGCGGGACAGCTAAGAGTTCAGATCCTGGCAGGCTGGTAGCAACTTCTTTAATTAGTAACAGGTTGTTGTGTTCCCAGCCTATGAGTCTGGCGGTCCGCAAAATTTTTTGTCCAGAGTTTGACTCTGGTTCCATATTTTGAGATTTAGGAGCATCCAAATTGTCATTCCTGAAACTTATGATAATATTATCAGCAATTTGATGGTTGTTGAAATTTGAATTAGAAAATTTAGGTTAATTGTGTTTTGATAAAGTTGTTACTGATCTGAATTCAAAACCTTAATGATAAACTTTAAGCCAATCAGGAGCTGAGTGATAAAGTGATTGTTGTGGCATAAAGGGTCATTAATAATTCTTTGATGTATGTGCACCAATTAATATGATTGGCTGGTTATTTTGCCATTGTGTGCCATTGCTGCTGTGGCAAGTTGTTGATGGACTAGTGCTAACCCAGCAGCTGATTGAGCACTAGTCCATTAACAACTTGCCACAGCAGCAATGGCGCACAATGGCAAAACAACCAGCCAATCATATTAATTAGAGCACATACATCAAAGAATTATTAATGACCCTTTATGACACAACAATCACTTTATCACTCAGCTCCTGATTGGCTTAAAGTTTATCATTAAGGTTTTGAATTCAGATCAGTAACAACTTTATCAAAACACAATTAACCTATAATTTTCTAATTCAAATTTCAACAAACACCAAATTGTTGTTAATATTTCCACAAGGGACAATGCAAAGTGCCAGAAATAATATGGCAATTAAGGAAACATTTCCAACACAAAGCAAACAACACATAGTGTTAAGCATAAAACATATATACAATGGGTAAAAGATGGGACATTATAGTAAATGGGAAACAAACAAGGATAAATAAAGAAGCAAAAATATCAGAATGACACATATTTTATTGGGGTGAAAGCTATAAAAACATATGGAAAGATTAGTAAAAAAATCAAATGGTAGAACTTGAAAAACTACTCAAAGACCTCAACTCAGCAATCACAAAAATTAAATATATTGATTGTAAGGTCAAGGCAAAAGTAAAGGCTGCTGTCCTTACAGGGGACAAAATTAAAAAGGTGTCTGCCAAGGCACTCATAGACAAGATGCCAGAAACATCTAAAACAACCATTGAACGTATATTAAATGTTCAGAAAACCGTGGTGTAAGGCCTCAAATTCAAGTCTTTTGCCCTCTCTGTGCCGTCCCTCTGGGTCAATGACCCTGAGATGTATGCCCACCTCAAACCTGCAAAGCACTCAAGGACCAAGGACACCAAATTTCCGGCACAATCTCTTGCGCCAAGAATGGCAAAGCCTGCCAAAACCACAGGCAAGGAGGAAACCCACAAAGGTAACCTAAAAATTAAATTAATAAAAATTTCTAAATACTTACCTTTTTTTAGAAAACATAGACAGTGAACTCCGCCAAGTCCTGGTCCCCTTTGTCCCCCCACCTTCTATGCCAATTATGCCAATCATGTGGCTAAGCAGCTGTTTCTGTCTCCCCCTGTCTTGTGGGAGCTGGAGGACCACATCTACAGGTCCTTTCCAATGTCCAGGGAGGCATTAGCTGAGCTTACGCATGCTGAGGGGGCATCTGAGTGGGCAGTTACTGTCTACAAGGATGCCCAAATGGTCCGCCTGGACCCAGTATCCCTCAGTGGAGTTTATTGTGTAAACTCCATTGAGCTTGTTTGGGACAACCTGGTGACGCTCCCATTCAAGAATATACCAGAGCTGGGCCAGGCACATGCGGCTGCTTGCTTCTGCTTCCTGGTGGAGCACACTGTGTCTTACCTGTTGGAGAACTTTGGGCGTGCGGTAGGTAAATTGGCTGTTGCAGACGCAACAGCCATAAAGAAGACCAAGATCCCCTGGCAGACTTTAGTCTGGCCTGGAGTGCCAACAAGACAGGGGTCCCTTCAGCAATGGAGCTCATATTTGCCAAGGCAAGGCACAAGAAGAAGATTAGTGCTGAGTTTAATAAATTGTGCAAGTTAAATGAAGCCTTTGCTAGAAAAAGGCTTCATCTGGTGGTTTACCTGGGGTATCTCTTTTACTTTGGGGTGAGCGCGTCTGTAGAGGATCTTGACAGGGTCCTCCTAGGAATTGACAAGGCCATGCTCTCCCTGGATGGGAAGAAGGTCCCACCAGGTTACAACTCAGTTGATCATGTTATCCAGGACGCCCTGGTCCTGTCTGGCATCTACAGGTTTGCAGCCCCACCAGAAAAGCTGCTGATTCATTCCCACCTTCTATCCTCTCTTTTACTAGCTGCCAACAATATTTCCAGCAGGGTGTATCTACTGTACACAGTGTGGTGGTGAAAGTTGTGCGCCACCTCCATCTTGGGGTGGGTACATACCTCCAAACCCACTACAGGGGCTCTTAATAAATCCTATCTTCCAATAAATTTCATTACAATTTATATCTTTTTTGTTATAAATTTTTTTATAATTATTATTTTAGCAAACAATTTTTGCAAAATAAATCCTGGAGAAGGTCATCATACAAGCATAAATATATTTACTTTAATAAAATTTACTTCTATTGTGTATACTTTAAATTTAACTTTTTTTAAATTTGATTTTTATATTTATTTGACAAAAGTGATATAAATATATTTGCGTAATCCAGCATCAAGTGTTTGGGATACCCTTAGATGACACAATAAAAAATGATTATAAATAAATAAATTACTAACCTTCATTGATTGTCCTGCTGAATGTGATTGCAGGCTTGGAAGCATCTAAATATAAAATGATAATTAATAAATGTTGAATAATAAATTAGAAAATATAAAAAAGTTGGACACACTAAGCTTTTAATTGATTGGCTGTTTGGCTAGGCACGCAGGGATGAAAAAATCAGTGTGACCATAGAATTTGGCCACAGTCTCAGCTGGAAGGTTGTGGATCCTGATCTGCAGCAAATTAAAGAGGTCCTCAGTCCCAGTTGGGGTCCCTTGCTTGACAAATTGCTTGAGCCACCCAAAGACTTCTTCAATGAGATTTAGGAAGGATGAATAAGCAGGGAGGAAGAGAAAGCAAAAATTTGCTGTGGCCAATTGCTGGGGGTCCACTGCAATGCTCGTGTTAATTGATGGAAATTCTTCAAGAATATCAGTCACCTTGTGGAGACCAACATTGTCCAAAACAATGACGTTGGTGAAGCCCAGGCTTGTGCGCCTCAGGTGCTCCTAGAACAATCAGATGAATGACAGAAATGTACAGCTATTGTGAGAACCCAATATCATTTGATACAGCTTGACCCTCTTTGGACAAAGAGAGCTATCATTGAGTAGGCTGTGGCGCAGACTGCTGTACGCCACGCTACCCCGACATTTGAGCCTTTTGGGACATACACATATTCATTCTGCATAGACGAGGCAAATGCTAATTCATCAATGTAATAGAATTTGACCGTTCCCTTGGCTTTGTGGGC
Source organism: Entomophthora muscae (assembly GCA_014839935.2). NCBI lineage: Eukaryota > Fungi > Entomophthoromycota > Entomophthoromycetes > Entomophthorales > Entomophthoraceae > Entomophthora > Entomophthora muscae. Next base: position 195,789 of record QTSX02003709.1, read on the forward strand.
TGTGTACGCCTCTGTGTATCTTTTACGGACGTCAATGTTGGCTGGGCTATTACAATTGTAGGGGGATACTCTGAGCTTTTTCCAGGAAAAGCGCATTCCCTTCACCAGATGGTAGTAAAAGGAAATTGAGGCCTCAACCCTAAAAGTAGATTTTACCATGGCTTGTATATTTGCCAGTTCAAGATGGTAATCTCGGGTTATCCACTGGCAGATTGCCTATTTGTATTCCTTGTTGAGCATGGTTGACACGTGCAAGGATTTCTCTGTGGCAAGGACTCAACCAGTATCAATGAACTTGTTGAAGATCTTTGAGGCGTACTTGAGATCCACCCCAACAAGAGCTGCGGCCACCTTGTAATTGCCTGATTAACACATTAGCTTGAGAAGGATGATGTGTTTGATATTTGGGATGCTCTTCTGGGTGAGCTTAGCGGGAGTAGTTGAAATGGGATCCTGCTCAGGGACTGGCTTGCAAGGCATAGGTACCTTGGTGTAGAACACATTAACTTTTTTAACACTAACTGCCCCTCATCAGTTCTGAAGAATTTAGGCTCCTTGTCCCCTTCCTGATTGCCATCACTGATGTAGGGCTTGTAGCTAGTATCAAGTACAGGCTCAACCTTCTCCAGCATGGATGATGGGACCAAATCTTGCAGGTACACAACATTGAACACATACAAAGTAAGTTCTACCTCCTTGTTTCTAACTTTCTTGGTGAAGGTAACCTTGGTGGGCTTCCAGGTCAGCTTGGGGACCCAAGGATTGATGCTCTGCACCCTAGCAGCTTGTACTCCTCAAACCAGCTGTGTCAGTGCAGCGTCACTATTGAACTCTCATCTCCCATCTCCTTCCTGAGTAGGCATTTGGGTTGCACTAACTCTGTTCTTTAACTTGCAGGGGCAACTGCGGTGCACACCAGATGCATTGGTACTCTGTTGTTGTGTTCCTTCCATTTTGAGAATTTAATAAAATATTAAATAAATTTCAAATAAGTTACTCCTAATTTTAATTTTTGCTTTTGTATGAATATGGAAATTTAATTAATATTTCCCCACCTTATATCCCAATTATAGATTTTTATTTCTAATTAGTTGTTTTTGGTTTTACAACGCCCATTTTAGATTACCCAAAATAATTTCCACCCATTTTCCCAGATTTTACTGCCAACTCAAACACCCAACACAATATTTTTAAAATTTGTATTTAAGATTGTGTGCCCTATTTTAGATACCTTGGTATCATTCTTGATTAAAATCCATTGCACACAACATTTGAGTGATTTTGTTTACATAGTGAGTTGCTATTGTGTTTTGTTTTTGGTTTGAGTTTTGCACACCGCGCTTGGGTGTATTTTGTCACCAATTCACATAGTAAACACATTTACACCAAAAGTCAACTCACACCATTTTTTTGTGAATCAATGTATTTTGGATTGTATTTTGAATAGTTTTGCTTTGTGTGTGAGCAATTCTTTGCTGTGTTGACCAATTTTTCCCATTAACGCCAAAAATCCCTGTTAACAGAGTGTATATTTTAACCTGATAGTTGGATTTTGTTCAAATCTGAAATCATTTTTTTAACTCTGAGGTGTTTTCAGTTGTTGCCATAACTTTTAAAACTAATGTATTTCACTCACATTACAAATCTACTATGATTATTTAGTTATTTGAGAACAAAATGAACTCAGTCACTGAAGTCAAAAGCTTGATCTCACGGCAAACTCATATGCAACTAAAAAAGACAACAAAAACATAAAATATCAAAACAAATCAATAAATCTATAATACTGTTCCCAGTTCATCCTAAATAAGATATACAAAATATAAAACTGAAAAGGAAATAACTGTTCTGATTGTATGTTTTGGGATTAAAATATATAAAAAATCAGATTTATCAATACATATAGCTAAAAGTTCACATTTAAACCAAAAATAATAAATACATAAATTTTGGACCCTGATATGGAATAGATGGTTGGGAAGACAAGCTCTGGGGCTACTATATATGGACAAATAAAAATTACATAAATAAAACATATAGATAAAATAATTTAATTTTATCTTGTTTTGAATTTACCTATACAAATTGATACATCATAACAATAGGGCAACAGAGCCAAAGGAGTAGGCTGCAGATGTGGACACTCTCATGAGTCAAAGAACATAGCAGCTGTAGTCCAGAAGGTAGAAGGTGGGAGTAGCTCTGAATTGGGGAGTGAATCTCAAGCCACAGTGACACAGCAACAAACCCAGGGCACCCACTGAAATAACAGTTAGCATTAACCCCAGAGCTCTAAAACTTTCCAGGAAGGTCATCAAAACTACAGCCACTAGAATAGTGAACACTATTACTACTGAGAGAGTGTCCTTGATGTACGGCCCTGTGTAACACCAAGATGTTATTTCTGCCAGTCTTATAGAGAGCCTAAAGCCTTTCCAGGATACCACATAAAAGCCTTATGTGAGTGATGGTAAAGGGCAAGACAACAATGAGAAGCCACAGTACTATCAAATCACAGATGAGCGGAAGGTGCTAAAAATATTACTGTGTTTTATAGCCAGGTTTCTATGCCCTGTGTCTTGGTAGAAGGTGCATAGTTGATGCCTACTGCCAAAAACCCAAGCATGAGATGATACCAAACTCCACCTGCAAAACCTCATCAGACTTATCAAGGGAACTCATTGCTACAAGAAGGCCGCAGCAATCATCAGTATATTACTGTAAATTCAGAACCTAAAGGTAAAAATGCGGGATTGTCAAATTCTTTTGCATGAACTCACCAACTTAATGGAGCAATTTTCATCCCAGAACAACTTAATTTTTTATATAAAAGGATGAAAAATATTCCCTTAAGTTGGTGAGTTTACGCAAAAGAATTTTACAATCCCACATTTTTACCTTTAGGTTCTGAATCTACAGTAGAAAAATCAGTACATAGGCTTTATAGTACGTTAATCAAAACTGGCAAAGTTTTCCTTATGAAGAAACCCAAGCCCAAGTCAACCATCCTGAAAAAGGAGCACATCTGGGCAATAAAGCAGTGTATTAACCAAAATTTTCATCTTGAATTAGCAAATATATAGGCAATAGTTAAATACATTTTATTATTGTGGGGTCAGAGGATTTAGATTCTCTTGGGAAAAAACTTGGTATATCTCTGTACAATTGGAATATCCCAATGAGCTTTGAGACTTGTCATAAATACACCAAGATGTACACTGTGCTAAAAGACAATGGCACAGTAAAAGTTTACCATATTGATGAATTGTCTTTTGTGTCTTACATGCTCAATGCTTATGGATATGTGCCCAAAAGTGCCAATTATGTTGTATCCCATATGTGTCTGTTTGTGTGGTGGCCTACTCAATGGTAGCTCTTCTTGGTCCTCCTGGTATTCAATTATACCAGATTATCAAGGGTTCTCACAATATTGGGTCCTTCATTGGGTTCTCCAGTTGGTTTAGGAACACATCATGCTCACTAGCTTAGGTTTATCAATATTGTTGTGTTGGATAATATTGGGCTTCACAAGGTGTATTAAATTCTTGAGGAATTCCCAATGATTGAGACATTTGTGGTAATTAGCCAACAGTAATTGGCTACAGGGCCTATACAGCGCTTAATTCTTCCTGTATATTCACCATTCCTAAGACCAATCAAAGAAGTCTTTGGGTGGCTCAAGCATGTTGTCAAGCAGAGGACACCATCTAGGCCCAATGCCTTATTTGATTTTCTATAGGTAGGGGCTCATACCCTTTCAGCTGAGACTGTTGCTAAGTTTTACGCCCATTCTGATGTGTTTATCCCTTTCTGTCCTTCAATCAACCAAATAATTAAAATATGTCACAAATTTTTATTTTTATTTCTATTTTATATTTAAACTTTTTCAATAAAGAATTTATAGAAACAAAAATTTTATAATGCCAACAATTAACCACCAGGTATAATAAAAAAAGCAAAGTAAAGAAACATTTATTGAGGAAAAAATTTAATTTATAGAATATATCTATTAGGTTTAACATTCAAAACTAGGAGTATATTGAAAGTTAATGAAGAATATAAACATGAAGATGTTTGAATATAGATAATATGCTATTTATTGAAGTGTTGATTGGTGGAGCTATAGGGCTTGTTTTTAAATCAAACAGTTTATTTCTATGGCTAGGGCATATGTTGACAGAGCTTCATGATTAAATAACTTGTGGTGGCTTGAATATGACAATATTGTGATACAATTAGACATGTGGATATTTTTAGGGGGAGAAGACATTTCACAGGTGGCTGCAAAAATAGCTGCATCTTAGATACCATGTTAAATTGAGCTATAACCAGGAGCAATCTTCTTTCTGTTCAGATATTGTTGTTCTTTTTCTGGTTTAATTGTAATATCAAGTCTTTTTGCAAGACTTTTCTTTACTCCCTATCAATATAAAAAGACCTAGGTAAAAAGTTAAGTGGAGTCTCTGCCCCAAAAACAGGGTAGAGAACTCACAGAATTTACTGTATATGATGCCAATCTTATTTTTTGAGAGGTTGTTGTAAAGAATTTTTCTATGATAAGCAGTATGTTAGTCTTTTAAGAGCACCATAAGCCCCAAATTCTCTTAAGACACCCACTACCTGGGGCACAACAGCAGAGAAAGTAATGGCAAGATCATTTTTTCAATTGTTAAATTATCTATTATGTGCTATATTGTATACTTGGGTGAGAAAAAACCTGATTTCCTCTTTTCATTTCTGGCTTTTTTGGTATGACATGGCTCTAATAAAGTCCCAGAAAAGAAGGATGAAGGGCTTTTGGAAATCAGGGGGAAGAACAAAGTGGTTAAAGTGGATCATTGGGGCCACAGTCAGAGCTGCAGCCTGCCATTCATAGTATTCTTGGTTGTTGGAGTTTTTTGAGTTTATTTTTATTTATTGGGTAAGTTTTATTCAATTTTTCTAACATCTCTAGGAAGACTGCAGGCAGTAGAACCAGCTGAAAGCTAATATGGGGAACATAGTTGCTGTAAAAGGTCTTAGTTACATGTGGTTCTGAAAATTCTTATACTATGGCTTCATGTTCACCTAAATAAAAAATGTTAGTATTTTTTATTTCTTTATTTTTATCTTCTGTTTCCTTTCTGGTTGTCCCCTTAACAAGGGCAAATTTTCTTGACTTCTTAGGTGCAGGTTGCTGGTAATCTTGTGTTTATTTTATTTTTTATTTATTTTTAATTTCTCAAAGACATCTGGATTCTTTTCCCATGCCTCTGCTGTCACAAAGCCTGGAAAATTGAACTGTAGGTATGTGAGCACATCTTTATGAATTTTAAGGAGCCTGGCCACAAGTTTGTTCATTGTATAAGGTATCTTATTTTTTAACGCCTTTACCATAAGTATGTTTATTTTTCTCCTACTAGGGCCATCTCCTTAAGCTTCCTTCACTTTTTGGTTAAGTTTCTTAATTTTTGGCCACTAAAGTGTTCAGCTCTTTGATCAATATTTTCAATTCTGCCATGTTTATATCTCTCTCAGCCCTTTTTATAATAATAAAAAACAACCCCAAGATACATAAATGCTTTTTGCATTTTAAAATGCACTAAATTTAAAATTAAATATAATAATAATATTTTATTAAGTTTAAGTAGATAATATTAAGCTATATTAATATTCAGCATAGTGTCTGTATATATCATATCAATATGGGTTCTCTGAAGATTGTATGTTTTGTCCCAGTACAACATATTTTATTCTTATTTTGATATACTGATTATGTACTAGAACAGGATTTTGTTAAAAATGTGATTCATTTTCAAGGGCTATATGTAGACTATAATTGTTTTGTACTAAAGGAAATCTGGGTTATCTGATTATTACATGTTTTTTTCTAGTGCAACATAGTTTTATTTCTTACTTTTGTATGCTAATTATGTATATAACAAGAATTTATTGAAAAAGTTATTCACTTTAGGAGCTAGATGTAGACCATAATTATTTTGAGCAAGTGTCAATCTGTTTTCTCTGAAGATATTATTTTTATACTAATGTGTTGTGATCTTATTATTACATAGATTTTGGATACAGACATCTTTAATTGTGTTGCAACATCTTTGATTACTCCCTCTTGGAGAAATTATGCCCCAAGTAAATCACCAAATGGCTCATCAAATGGTTCACCAACCACAGAGTAAACTGGTGGCACCATTATCAGTTGACCATCTATTACAGAGATCACACCATCCAGATCTTAAATGGTACACAACTTGAACAAGCCTTGTGATACAAGAGGAACATTACTCAGATAAGTCCCATGACCTCCATGACATACTTGGACGGTATGTGGCTTGTCATGATACTATATATTATTCTATATTCATATCCAATAAAGTATCATTCTCTTCTTAAATTTTCCTCTTGTATTGTTTATTATACTTCCCAGAAGTATATACTTGACAGTGGTAGCACAGGTAGGCTATCCATACCTACCCAACTCAAAGAAAAAATTCCTCCTAAGAAAAAGACCCAATTAATGGTACTCCCTAACAACTGGAGAGACTACAAAGAGGGACAATATGTCCCCACAGGCCTTTTTATCTACAACAACATAATTTTACCCATCAA